>JAPYZI010005583.1:0-16419 GCA_030523105.1 Ophioninae sp. A BG-2022a | reverse complement strand
GTTTGGATTTTTATTTGATTTTGGTTCTGCTTGAGGTCGGACTTTTATTTAGATTTTGATATTGTTTGAATTTTGATTAGTTTTTTTTCAGCATTGGAATTTAATTGTAATTAAAATTCCAAGAGGACTTGATTTTTATTTGGTTTTTCATATAGATTTTTATTTTTATTGTATTTGTATTTTTGCATTTTTGTATTTTTTTTGGAAGTTTGTTTTTGGAAATAAATTATGTTTTTTAAATTGCATAAATTATTTAATATAATCTAAATTGCATTTTTTTAATCAAACTTTGTCCACTTTTATATACAATTATTTATCTTGTCAATTAAATAATTCCTCCATCAAATAATTATCTCGGTCTGGTATCGAGGTTTTTATAAACGGAATTGTTGCTATTCTAGTGCACTTTTAAACCATCTTTCTTTCTCTTTCTTTCTCTCGTATGTTCCCACAGACTTGGAACACGAATCAGCTTACATAGTGTGCACATTAGCCCCCCGGGCATCTTGCATTTGTGACAAAATGGTACTCGAATTACTTAAAAACCGGTATATCGCTTGTATCACGGCTGAAAATCTGATCTCGTGTATACAGGGTGTCACATAAAAAAAGGTTCGCAGAAAAATACGATTGTTCAGAAAAAAATCAAGTTTCCACTTTGGAACTAACAGAACATCCAAATCACAAATTCAAACTAAATCACTAATCCAAAATGCCTTTACAAAAGATCTATAAAATCGATTTTCTGCCAGTTCACAAATATATGACAGCTGTCAATTATGAAGTCTGCGTCAGTCATGTTGTATATGACAGCTGTCAGTTATCAGATGTGACCGTTTGCCCAGTATATGACAGCTGACAACGATAAAATATTTGACAGTTACCGTATATGTGACAGCTGTCAATTATCACGATTTGACAGTTACCTCGAATATGGCAGATGTCAATTATTCAATCTGCACCAATCACCCAGAATATGACAGCTGTCAATTATGAAATATTTGACATCGCGTATATGACAGCTGTCAATTATCAAGTATGTGACAATAATCAAGATCATGGCAACTGCCATTAATAAGAAATCTGCAAATTATGAAGTGGATGACAGCTGTCAATTATCAAGTACATGGCAGCTGTCAATCATCAAGTGACAGATGCTCAATAATATACGATAGTTATAAATGATCAAGTATGTAGCATGTATCAAGTATATGGCCGCTGTCAATTACCAAGTATGTGACAGTGGCCTATTACATGACAGCTGTCAATGATCAAGTACGCGGTACACGTCAACTATATGACAGTATAACCAACCACGGCTGTCAAAAAATCAAATTTTTATTTGATTCCCAATATTTCTTGTCACACTGTCATCATATGTCACCCTATACATTTTATTCCCATATTCGATCGAGTTCCCGACAGCCGATTCTCACAAGTCGAAGAATCCGTCGCTCGATCACGACAAAGGTATTTCGACCTAGAATGCATGGATGAGTGGTACGATCATTTTGATGATTAACGTTTTTCTGATTAATCGAATCGAACACCCCCCCCCCCCCCTTTCTCCGCCCTGCCACTTACTCATTCTCGCAGTCAGTCTCTTTATGACAGTATTCGCATTTTTCACTGATCCAGAATGGCCCTAAACGGCACTTTGAAAATGGCTCGAAATGAGATCTCGATCCAGTGGACGTAATAGAGCTGCGGAGGTCTGGCAGCGAGAGGCGAGTTTCGTTCGTTGCGGTTTGCGAAACGAAAACGTAAACGAAATATATTTCTCGCTGGCTTGCTCACTGGCCGGCGCGACTCGACATTCTATCTTGTCTCGTTGCCTAAGGCCCCCGAGAGAACATTAGGACCTCTCTTTTTCTCTCTCTCTCTCTCTCTCTCCCTCCTGCCCTATCTTTACGTCGAGCAATGTAACAAGAGTTGCTGCCGTTGCCTCGAGTGTAGAAGTTACGCATATATGTATACTGATACGGTTGCCGTACGGCAAACTCCTCGAGGCATGAACGCCGTACTCCAGAGAGGACTCTAGCCACGAAGTATACAGGGGGATTCATAAGTAGCAAGGTCACGGATATCAGAAATTCCTTGGCCAGAGTACGCGCCGGATCGTCACGAGCAAAACGCTTTTTTCCGGAAGGTCGTACGACCAAAATTGTCCGAGATATCACGCGCTGAGCTTGATGCTGAGCTACCAACGGTTGGACAGCTGCGCACGCTCGAATTTTTATTTTCCTTCGAGTATAGATCGACAAAGGAAGAATATTGAATCGTATTATCGATTGTCAAAGCGAGCCTTCAGATTTTTTATTTTTTAAAGAAAGAAGTGAGCAAATGCTGTGCCATAGTTGACACAGAATTTGTTGTTCGGCGTTTGAATAAGGACTTGTTAGAAATTACTTTGCGAGCAAAAAGATTTTTTCGGAAGGTCGTACGACCAAAATTGGCCGAGATATCGCGTGCTGAGCTCGATGCTGAGCTATCAACAGCTGATATGCCATCCTGGCACAGCATTTACCGTCTAAACTTTGAAAAGGAATATCTCGGCCAATTTTGGTCGCAGAACGTTGCGGAAAAAAGCATTTTGCTCGGAACGAGACGGTCTATGCGATGCGACAAGGAGAACCGACAGTTGCGGGTCAGCCTGTAGACTATACACGACTGTAGTGAACTAGACTTATATCGCTCCGAAGATACCGCCGCATTATTGCTCTCCGTGGATTTCTCCACGGATCTTGGGCAGTTTGCTCCGCGCAACCTTTCTTCTTCGCTTTTTACCAGCTTTTCCCCCCACGAACCCGGTATATTGGACCGGGCCAACGCTGCTGCACGAGATAAGAGATTGCTCCAGTCGCGACTTCTCCCCCTCCGCTCTCTCCGCTACTGTCACTTGCCCGACACATCATAAAAAAATTGTTTAAACCGAATTATCGACTGCCAAACCAGGAAGTGCATCCTTCAACTTCAAAGTGTCATATCTCGGGGGAAAAAGGTCGCACGATATACACAAGGAGAGCGTTGTAAAGCTCTATTTCTGTCCTACAAAACTCCGGACAAAAAAACGTTTTCCACGTTTTTCATCATCAGGAAATTTTATACGAAAAAAATTCTCCACTTTTTGGAAAAATTCTTTTGAAAGTTAATTGCAAAGTCCTTGTTCCAAAGTTCACAAAGTTCCAGAATGAACCCAAACGAACACAGTCGAATCCAAACAAACCCAAACGAACCCAAACAAACCTAAACAAACAAAATATCCAAAAGTAATCACGTTCATAGCAAAGTCCTTGTTCCAAAGTTATCAAAGTTCCACAATGAACCCAAACAAACTCAAACGTACCGAAAGAAGTCCAAACGAACAGAAACGAATCCTCATAAATAAAATAGCCAAAAGTGATCAAGTTAATAGCAAAGTCGTTGTTCCGAAGTTCTCAGAGTTCCAGAATGAACCGGAACCCAAACAAACCCAAACAAGCTCAAACGAACACAGTCGAACCCAAACAAACAAATCAAACAAACCCAAAGGAAACCGAACAAACCCAAACAAACTCAAACGAATACAGTCGAACCCAAACAACCAAATCAAACAAACCCAAACGAACCCAAACAAACCCAAACAAACCCAAACAAACTCAACAAACCCAAACCAACCCATACGAACCCAAACAAACAAACCCAAACCAACCCATACGAACCCAAACAAACAAACCCAAACCAACCCATACGAACCCAAACAAACCCAAACGAACACAATCGAACCGAAACAAACAAACCAAACAAACCCAAACAAACCCAAACGAACACAATGGAATCCAAACAAACAAACCCAACAAACCCAAACAAATCCAAACAAGCTCAAACGAACCCAAACAAACCCAAACAAACAAATCAAACAAACCCGAACGAACCGAAACAAACAAAAGAGCCAAAAGTCATCACGTTAATTGCAAAGTACTTGAAAACGATTGGGATTCGCCATCGACGACGAGCTTCGGAGATCGAGGACCTTCCGAGTGTCCTTGTCATCGTCCGGGAAGTCATCATGGGTGTCCTCCAGGAGGATAGTCCCGGATAAAAATGCTTCTCGGTGTAGGTACTCGAAGGAATCCCATCCTGGTTGGGACGGGGATGGAAACGCGAGGAGCGCCGAGAAATCGTGCACGTTCGGGGCCGCCGATCCAACAGCCAGTGCCCTTACGTAGCGGCCAGCAAATACGAGAGTCATGCTCGCGCGGACCGCGTGCATTCTTCCTTCGCAGCGGTTCTCCGAGCGGGAGTTTCGACTCCACGAGCTCTTCGTTTATCCGCTTTCGTTGCGAGACCGTGGCTCGCTGCTGAGGCTCGATTCTGCGATACTGATAACACGTATCCGATAATAAAGTACGAGCCTTTTTTTCTTTTTATTATTTTTATTTTACCGAGGAATTTCTCGATACCTAATAATGCCGATAATAACTATTTTCATCCGATATTAAATTCGTTTAATTATTTATCCATCAGACATTTTTCAGTAATAGATTTATCAATTATTTATTATTTAATTTTTTTATTACGACATTTTTTCAATAATATTCAATTCCTGATAGATCGATAATAATAATAATAAGAGTGATAATTATTTTTAAATAATCATACTTATAAAAAAAAAATACAATTTATATGATTGATCATTGATTACAGTAATTATTGTAAGAAATAATTATTCGTACAATAATAATCATCGTTATCGTTATAATAATTATTATTTTTACTTGTAGTGTGTATAATTTGTTGTATATTTATTATTATTGGTGTTTGCGATTTCTACAGTTGATAATAAAAATTAGGATAATTATTGTCGAATAAATTATAATAAAAATTATAATAATTATTGTCAAATCATATTATTATTATTATTATTATTATTATTATTATTATTATGAAATAATAATAATAATAATATGATTCGACAATAATTATTATAATTTTTATTATAATTTATTTATTTATTATTAAAAATTATGATAATTATTGTAAAATCATATTATTATTATTATTATCTCATAATAATAATAATAATATGATTTGACAATAATTATCATAATTTTTATTATCAGCTGTAGAAATTGTAAACAACAATAATAATAATAAATTATCAACTGTGGATATTGTTATATTTATTATTACTTTATCATTATTATTATTATTATTATTATTTATTTATTTACTCATCTACGTCTGCAATATTCGTAAAAAATTAAACATTGTCTAATATCGTAACGTTTATTCGTTCCTGTAAATCGATAAATATTTATTTAATCCAACCGTACAAACGATAATTATTTGTCAATGCGTAACGATTTTCCGAGACGAGATTTCGTCGATCCCACGATTATTCATTTTTCATTGAATAACGAATTCAATAATTTATTCCCTCTTTCTCCCTCTCTGTCCCTCTTCTCCAATTGGGGCCGAGAGTAACCCAAGTGAAATTTACCGCGGAGCTCAAAGATTCAACTTAGCCGCGATGATCGCTCGGCGGGAGGAGGGGGGGGGGGGAAGGTTGGAAGGTAATAAAGATTCTATATAATAGACGAATGAATAATTCATAATCGTCCTCGAGGTATAAACGTTTGAAAACGAGGCTCTCCTTTCAAAAAAAAAAAGGGAAAACGAAATAAAGGGGAGGAAAAAAGAAAAAAGAAAAAAAAAATAGAAATAAAAAAAAAGAACGAAAAGAAATAAACGACCGGGGATAAATATATATATATATATATTATACTTTTTTCTTTTGCAAAAAAAAAAAAAGTTTTTTTTTTCGCTTTCGCGCGTCCTCCTCGACGAGGACGAAACGTCGTTGAACCTCAAAGCGAAATCTCGACGCGAGGACCCCCCTCGAACCTCCTCGAACTGACCCAGTTACGTCATCAAGCCCCCCCCCCCCCCCCCCTCGAAGATTTATTATTTCTCCGAGCGTTGACGATACCAAACGAGAAACTCATCCATACAGGACCAGAAAAAGAGATTCTCCTCACTGGAGGCTGGGAGGGGGAAGGGGAAAGTGGGGAGGGGGAAAATCGTCTCCAACGTTTGAAGTTTACGAGTGAAACGAGATTTCGCGAAGAACCGGGGATACTCGGTATCGAAACGGATCGAGCTCTTCTAGCCAGACTCTCGGGAGGTCTATTCGCCCACCACTCGTAGTGGAAAGATTTTTTTAACTCGACACCAAAGAGCCAGTTGTTTGAGGGGGGTGTAGAGAGGGGGGATGACTCGATGAGAGTACTCGGATAGATCGATGTATGGATAAGATAAGGAAATTTACATATTCATTTACGTTTGTTTTTGTTTATTCGTGGTTGTGCTGATTTTTATGAATTTTTGTTTATTTATTTGAGTTTTTATTTATTTATTTGAGTTTGCATTTATTTATTTGGATTTATGTTTATTTATCTGAATTTATATTTATTTATTTGAGTTTTTATTTATTTATTATTTATTTGGATTTATGTTGATTTATTTGAATTTATGTTTATTTATCTGAATTTATATTTATTTATTTGAGTTTTTATTTATTTATTTGGATTTATGTTTATTTATCTGAATTTATATTTATTTATTTATTTTTATCTTTACTTATTTGTATGAATATCTATTTGTTTTGATTTAAATTTTATGAATTCGATTTTTATGTTTCCGATTTCGTTTTTAGTAATTTAATTGATTTTTTTGTTCACGTGCCTTTTTTTTATTTTCAATCATTTTGTTTATATTTATTATTCATTTCCTATTTATATTACACTTCGATTATTTTATTTATTTATTTTTATTTTGTTTTATTTTTATTAATTTAATTTTTAATTATTAAAATTTATTTACGTTTAATTATTATCTCGAGGGATTAGAGCGGAAGAGTAAAAACTACTAATTTTGTAATTTTTTTTTCGAAACGATGGCAACTTTTATTTTCTTGCGAGTGGAAAATAAAAAATACTCAAATTGTTGATTTATAGTATGATGTTCGATCTCCACCCCATCCCCCTTAAATTCGTGAAAAAAAAACTAATCCCTTAGTACAGGTATTAAATTTCATGAAGCAAATTCACGACAGAACGTTTTCTCGAAACGGGACGTCCTCGCGGGTTCGACGAGAGCGCGGTGAAAAAAAAAGAAAAAAAATTCCCCACTTGATTTTCAACATGATGAAATCGCGAAAAGTCGCTCGACTCCTCGTAATCGTAAGGGAGGATGAGAAACGAAATTCGCGTTCGGGCTCTAATCAAGTATTCGAAAGTTTTTCGTCTCTTGGAGATGAACGTTTTGACGGTATATCGGGTGATCCAAAAAAAACATATGATTTACGATTTTTTGTCCTTTGAAATTAATTATATCAAAATGTGCGAAATTTTACTTCTCATTAGAAGAAATGAAGGTTCATATCGATAATAAATAATAATAAATTAATAAATAATGAATGGAAAAAAAATGATAGTTGTAGTTAGAATTTATATCAATGTTAGATACATTAACTATTTTCTTATCAGTGATTTTGATTATTTTAGTTATTAGTCATTTGAGTAATTATACATCGATAAAAAATTATTTATTATAATTCAATAATTATCAAAAATGATTTGCAGCTGTGAATATTGAATAATAATTTTGATAATTCAATAAATATGTAAAATTATTACAATTAAATCAATTAAATAAAAACAAATGATATCCGTAATAAATAATAATAAATTGATAAATAACGAACGAAAAAAAATGATCGTAATAATTTGAATTTATATCAATGTTAGATAAATTAACTATTTTTTTATCAGTGATTTTGATTATTTTAGTTATTAGTCATTTGAGTAATTATACATCGATCAAAAATTACTTATAATAATTCAATAATTATCAAAAATGATTTGTAAATATTGAATAATAATTTCGATAATTCAATAAATAAGTAAAATGATTACAATTAAATAAAACAAACCCAAACAAATGAAATCATAAGTAATTTCAATGATTTTAATTATATTTTTTAAATTACGAAAAATTGTATTTTATTCCTCTTTCTATGAAAAATAAAAATCAACATGAAAACCAATGGTACAGAATATCTACATGGAAAATAGAGAAATAATATTTCCTTCTGTTCTTCTTGAAAAAAAAAAAAAAAAATTTTGATTTCCTTTTTTGAGTCAGCCTGTACATTTATATCGGCCGGTCGTTCACTCATCGTTTATCTACGTTTTTCACGTGAACGAGTCGAACACACGGTATATAAAACACACGACGGAGTAACGGTATGCCTGCTGTCGATACAAAATATTGGCACGTCTCGAGAGAGAGAGAGAAAGAGAGAGAGAGAGAGAGAGAGAGAGAAAAAGAGCATAGAAACGGCAGACGTACACGCTATTTATTTTTTTTCTTTCGTCAAACCTCACCAACGTCAAAACCTTTCCACGTCGATGGATTTCGAAGAATTCGAGAATCGTCCCCAAAGTAGTCGAATGTTCCCAAACTCGTCAATACTGCAATTCAAAGTCTTCAAAGTCACCACTGAGTGAGCCAAGGCCCAAGGTCATTTCAAGGACGCCGTCTGAACTAAAAATCGACGATTCGTCTCGACGAAAAATCAAGGACCGTCCTAGAAACAGCCAGGTGTCCTGATAATCAACGTTACGTGGATATAATTTTCGAAGGCTTGAAATTAAATAATAAACGAAAAACAAAAAGCAATGAAAGGATAAAAAAGGAAAAAAAATTAAAAGATAAAAATGGGAAAAAAATAATATTTTAAAAAAAGACAAAAATTCCAAAAGCGAAAATATTAAAAAAAAGAACGAACGGACAAAAAATTTGAAAAAAATCTTAAGGAAGAAAAAATTTGACAAAAAATTCAAATAAATTTCGATATAAATTTTTAAATAAAAAAAAAATGTTAACGAAGGAAAAATTTGAAAAAAAATCGAAATGTATTTCTATATAATCGAGGGTATTCCCTTCGATTAATTTGCTGGACCGATCAGGTTCAGCTTCAACGAAAAATTTATTTCAATCGAATTTTACAACGATTTTTTTCAAATTTTTTTTTCCATTAAATTTTTTATTTTTATTTGAATAAATTTTTTAAAACAATGAATAGATTATCCTTCAAATTTGCATTAATTTTTATTATTCATTTATTTAATTTTTTAAAAAATTTTTATTATAATAAAAAAATTTAAGGAAAAATTTTTTTTCGATTTAATTATAATAAAATCGAAAAAAAATCGTTATAAATTTCGATCGAAATAAATTTTTCGTTGAAACTCAGTCTGATCGGTGCAGCAAATTAATCGAAGGTAGTACAGGGGGGACTCGGCTCGACGCGAAATACAGGCCGAGATAACGATGTACGTTCACGATCAAACACACTCTCGAACTTCAAAGCACGAAACCACCACGCGGTTCTGACAGCCACCCGAATCCAAACCCCGCCTTCCTATTGTATTAATATTTCATACGGATTAAAATAAAAAAAAAATAAAAAAAATAAAAAAACGCGAAGAGAAAAAAAACAAAAAAAGCGAAGTATAAAAAAGCTTTTTTTTAATATAAAACGTACCGGCCACGTTCGCTTGCGCATCGATGCAAATTATTCAAACGTCAAGAATGATTTTCTCGCTACGATAATTCGGAAAATTTCTTTTGAATTTTTTTTTTTTTTCGTTGTGGGAATGGAATTGGAAAATTCATTGGCGAATCGTGGCTGATGAATCATCGTTCTGACGTAGACATTTTTTAAATTGAATTTCGAAAAATTAAATTTATTTTTTTCTTGTTTTGATTTTTCGATCGATTCTAAATAATCTTAGATTAATTGTTTTAGATTGTCTTAGATTGATTTTTCAGTTTCACTTATTTCACATTTATTTGTCAATTTATAATTCAATATTTATCCTGCATTTTGTGGAGTTTCACTTTTTTAAAAAATTATTACTCACAATTTTATTGAAATTAAGATTTTTAATAAATATTAAGAATTCAATTGAAACAATTTTGTGTATTAAAATGAAATTTTTTTTCACATTAATTTATATTGAAATTATAATTAAAATAAAAAATCTGTGAAACGAAATTTTAGTAACTACCGAATGGGGTTTTCTACTATTTTTCTAATAAATCTCTAGAACCAATTCTAGAATAACCAATTTAGGCTTTTCTAGAATTGGGTTCAGAGATTCCTGATTAGTTTTTTACAAGCAGTTTGAATAATTGAATTTTTTTATTAAATTTTTTAATAATTTTTTATCTTGGATAATTGAGTTTTTGTTATTTTTTATCATTTTTGTTTATTGAATTTTGTGTTTTTTATCATTTTTAAATTTGGTTTATTTAATTTTTAAATAATTTTTTATCTTGGATAATTGAGTTTTCTATTTTTTATAATTTTTAAGTTTGGTTTATTGAATTTTCTGTATTTTAGCATTTTTAAATTTGGTTAGTTGAATTTTCTATGTTTACTATTTTTAAAGTTTATTTATCGAATTTTCTATTTTTTATCATTTTTAAATTTGGTTAATTTTTTGTTATTGCAAGTGACGAGATACCAAATCCCCCTTTACAAAAAACATTTACAAAAAAAAAAAAACATTTTTTCTCCTCATCCGTCACAACCTTCCCATCACTGAGAAGTAAATGATGAAAATCCATTGGAAGTAAAAAGGCTACCCAACACGTATCCCTGAAAGGTATAATTTTTTTTTTTTACAAGTACTTCGAAACTTTTGCACCCATCTAAAACCAATGGAAGGATTAAAACGAATTTTCTTTATCACCGGCTGTGGGAATCGGTAGTGAAAGTGAATTTTGGAAAAGATGAATCCGCTTTTAACGTCGCCGGGAGTGTAGACGATGGGTACGTACCTATATGATAACTGAAAAGATATCGTGTGTACATAGGATTGAGAGAGTTTAAAATTCAATTATACCCTGTAGGATGACTATAATCCGATATCCTCGTACCCTCATCGTCCTCAATCTACCATTCACTCCCCATTTTAATCCCGATTTCCCATTCCACCCCCCCCCCTCTTCCCCTTCCATCCCAGGGTTTCGTTTATCTCTTTTTCTCTCTTTCTCATTTTATCTGCTATTCTCTCTATCACAACCCTCATCACTCGAAAATCCAAAGTGGTGGAGCCTCGTTTCCGCTCTCGCCCTTATCCCTTTACTTCTTCCCTCTCGGTACAACCCCCTCCAACCCACGTCGCGTTTTCGTCTCTCAACGGTACTTTTCTTTCGTTTCGTTTTTTAGTTATTTTTTTTGTTTTCAGCGATCTTTTTCCTTCAGTTTTTCCTTTTCCACCAGCGTTCAACCGGAGAACGCTGAAGGACAATTTCGTTGAATTTTCGTGTTCGACAATCAAAGAAGAGGCAGGAGAATATTCGTGAAGGGTTGTCGAGGGCACCCTTGCGGATTTTAACGATCCCATTTCACTTTTCATACGACACTCGTCACCGCGCTGTTTCCAGCTGATGGGAGTGATTTATGAGTTCTCACGGAGTGTTTTCATTTTTTTAGGGGTTTCAGGAGGGCACGGGGAAACTCGAAATTATGGGCGTACCGTACGTCCGATATGTTCCGTTTTTTTTGCATTTACGTTTGTGAGTGACCGGTCAAAGGTTCAGCTAGAGTTTCATCGTCTAGGAGCCGCGGGAGCCTCGAACGGTCACCCATCCGAGTATTGGAAACCGGAAACAGAGTCGCGCCGAAAAGTCCTCTACCACTGTGTTAAGTGATCTGGGAGTTTGCGGGAATAAAAACGGTGAGGAGAAATTACCAGGAGGGCACAGGGAAACTGTGGATTACGGGCGTAACGTAAGGCCGATTTCTTCCGCTTTTTTTGCATTTATAATTGTAACTGATCAACCGGAAGTTCAGCTGGAGTTTCACCGTCTAGGAGACGCGCGAGCCTCGAACGGTCACCCATCCGAGTATTGGCCGGGCTGAAATTAATGGACGGACTATAAAGTCGAATCGGAAACGCCTTCGCTACTGTTTAAAGTGATTTGGGAGTTTGCGGGAGCGAAAAGGGTGGGATCCTTGGGGGAGGGAGTTTCCGGGAGGATCTTATGGCTGAGCCGAGTGGCTCGGTATCTACTTGGGGATACTTCGACCTAAAAAGCGACGAGAAGACCGAAAGAGGGAGAGAGCCTAAGCTTCCAGGAGTCTCGAAAATTCGGCACGTGCGCGATAAGTAACTTTCCGAAAATGTAAAATCCGCAATGAGCCTGAGAAATTATCATCCTGCTCTTCTCACCCCCCTTTCACTTCATTATTATTATCATTATTTTTGATAAACTAAAAAGTAAAAGTGATAAACAATGATCAGTTTAAATAACAATGAAGTTATAAATAACAATACAAAAAATACAAAATAACAATTCCTATCAATTTTACTGAGTTATTAACTATATAATTGAGAACATTGTTTTGCAATATTGTTGTTATTGTTACTGAAATTCATCGATCATACAATAATAATAATAACAATAATAATATAGGATTAATAACAATGGTCATTATGGTTTATATAGAATATTATTGTTATTGTTGTTATCAGTGTTGTTGTTTCTGTTGTTGTGTCGTTATTGTTGTTGTAAATGTTGGATTATTATCATTATTGTTGTTGTTATTGTTGTAAATATTGGCTTATTATCATTATTTTTTAAATATTGGATTATTATCAGTATTGTTGTTGTTATTGTTGTAAATGTTGGATTATTATCATTATTGTTGTTGTTATTGTTGTAAATAATGGATTATTATCATTATTGTTGTTATTGTTGTAAATATTGGATTATTATCATTATTGTTGTTGTTATTTTTGTAGATATTGGATTATTTCCATTATTGTTGTTGTTGTTGTTGTAAATATTGGATCATTATCATTATTGTTGTTATTGTTGTAAATATTGCATAATTATTGCCGTTATTGTTGCTGCTGAAAATATTGGGTTATTATTATTATTATTATTATTAATGTTGTTGTTTTTGTAAATATTGAATTATTATTATTGTTGTTATCATTATTATTATTTATATTGTTATGTTACGTATAATATATAATCTAATTGTTGTATTATTGTTGTTGTTGTTGTTTTTGAATATTTTATATTTATTTTGTAAGAAACGGGAAAAAACCATGTTGACTATGCATGGCCTATTTTTTTTTATTCTCGTACGTCGAATCGAATTTTATTCGAAAGCTCTCCGCTTTGATGCCTCTCCCATCCCTCTCTCTCTCTCTCTCTCTTGCTCGCTCTCTCTCGTCTTCAACCCTTGGCCGGGGAAAACGAGGGTCAGGGTTCGTCCCAGCTCGGTCGCCATGACGACCGTAGGGATTTTGGGGAACTTTGGGGAGCAGCCCCAAGAGAGAGAGAGAAAGTGGGCAAAAGCAAATCGCCCTTTCTTGCCTCTTCTTTTTTCTTAGTCTCTCTCGCTCTTTTTCCGTTTGGAAAAAAGGGCGAGATGTTTGTCGGACCATGCGCGGAAAAGCCTAAGAAACCATCTTGAGAAAACTCCCACACACGGGCACAACAACGGAAATTCTTATCGACGTGACTTTTTTTTCTTCTTCTCTTTTTCTTGGTCTTCAGCCCTTAAGAATTTGACACATTTCTGTAATGTGATTTTCCACCCCGATTTTATTCATATTTTTTCCGCCTTCGGATTCGTTTGGGTTTGTTTGGGTTTAACTGGCAGCCGGCGAGATTAGAGTGAAAGAAAATGTCGGTGGAACGGTCGGTTTGTTTGGGTTTGGGTTTGTTTGAATTAGTGTTAGGCTTGGGTTTGTTTGGGTTTGTTTGGGTTAACGTTAGAATTAGGTTTGTTTGGGTTTGTTTTGATTGTGTTAATGTGTTTGGGTTTGAGTTTGTTTCGATTGGGTTTGTTTGGGTTTGGGTTTTCATTGCGTTTATTTGGGTTTGGGTTTGAATTTCATTTGTTTGGGTTTGGGTTTGAATTGCATTTGTTTGGGTTTGGGTTTGAACTGCATTTGTTTGGGTTTGAGTTTTAATTGCATTTGTTTGGGTTTGGGTTTGAATTGCCTTTGTTTGGGTTTGAGTTTGAATTGCATTTGTTTAGGTTTGTTTGGGTTTGGGTTTGAATTGCATTTGTTTGGGTTTGGGTTTGAATTGCATTTGTTTGGGTTTGGGTTTGAATTGCATTTGTTTGGGTTTGGGTTTGAATTTCATTTGTTTGGGTTTGAGTTTGAATTGCACTTGTTTGGGTTTGGGTTTGAATTTCATTTGTTTGGGTTTGAGTTTGAATTGCATTTGTTTGGGTTTGGGTTTGAATTGCCTTTGTTTGGGTTTGGTTTTTTAATTGCATCTGTTTGAGTTTGGGTTTGAATCCATCTGTTTGGGTTTGGGTTTGAATTGCCTTTGTTTGGGTTTGTTTGGGTTTGAATTGCATTTGTTTGGGTTTGAGTTTGAATTGCCTTTGTTTGGGTTTGAGTTTGAGTTGCCTTTGTTTGGGTTTGAGTTTGAATTGCCTCTGTTTGGGTTTGGGTTTAAATTGCATTTGTTTGGGTTTGTTTGGGTTTGAATGGCATTTGTTTGGGTATGGTTTTTTAATTGTATCCGTTTGGATTTGGGTCTGAATTGTATTTATTTGGGATTTTGTTGATTGGGTTTGTTTGGGTTTGATTGGACTTGGGTTGAGTTTGTTTGTTGGGCTGGAAAAAAATGTGGGAAAACAAAACACTGAAAATGATCGTCGTTCGCAATCGAATTGGATTTTCTGAGTCACGGGAGAAACAAGTTGCAGCCTCGAACGAGCGGGAAATACTTGGAGCCAATTTTCCAACGATTCACTGGAAATTACATGCGCCGATTGTTTTCTCCGTGAAGAACTCGTAATGAGTGGAATATTGCGATGGTACCGTTGAATTTCTGCGATCGAGCTTCGACTGCCATCCCGATGATTGTCAAGAAAATAACGTTAGCAGAGAAAAGAACAATTAGAAGGAAATTATATTCTTTTTAGGGAAAATATACTTCATTTTGAATTTTCATTTTGAATTAAATATCTTTTTTTTCAATGCAATTTTGTTACTTTTAGAAGCAGCGAGCAAAAAATTTACAAAACTTTCCAAAATTTTTGTCACAAAATAATTAAATAAAAAATATATAAAATTTCCTGGGAAGAAATGTTGATTATTTTTTGTTTTTTAATTCGGGGTTTTTATTTTTCCAAAAATTGATTTGATTTTTCGAAACACGTATAAGATTTATTTAAAAATGCTTTCAATTTTCCAAAAGTGAATCGAAATTTTTACGAGAATTAATGTAATTTTTCCAAAAACATATTTGATTTTACCAAAAGTGAATTTACTTCTTCCAAAAATCAATTTAATTTTTCCATAAGTGATTTTTATTTTTACGAGAATGAATGTATTTTTTCCAAAAACAAATTTAATTTTTCAAAAAACAAATGAATTTAATTTTACCAAAAGTGAATTACTTCTCCCAAAAATTAATTTAATTTTTCCAAAAATCAATTTAATTTTTTCAAAAGTGAATTTAATTTTTTCAAAAGTAAATTCAATTTTACTTTTTCAAAAGTAAATTCAATTTTACTTTTTCAAAAGTAAATTCAATTTTACTTTTCCAAAAGTAAATTCATCTGAAAATGGATTTCCTTTTTCGAAAAATGAATTTAATTTTCCGGAAAATGATTTTACCTTTTAAAAAATGAATTTAATTTTTCGAAGAATCAATTTACTTTTTCAAAAAAAAAATTTACTTTTTCAAAAAATCAATTCAATTTTGTCAAAAATCAATTTACTTTTTCCAAAGTTTATGAGCTTTATCCAAAACTGAATTTAATTTTACGAAAAGTGAATTTACTTTTTCCAAAAATAACTGTAATTTTTCCAAAAAAAATTTAATTTCTCCAAAAAAATATTTTTATTAAAAAAAAAATGCATTTTTCCTTTCCGGAAGGATTAACGTTGAGACAGAGGGACAAGGCCTCGATTAGACCTGGGTCATTAAGCACGGTGCAATTCTACAAGACGGAAGAATGTTCGGTAAGGAGGGTAAAAAAAAAAAGGGCCAAGGATGCCAATGAGTTTCTCGTTGATGTTGTTTATTTCTCGTTATCTTATTCTCCAGCGTTTTTTTGTATGGATTGTTTCTCGCGGATTTGTTTTTCTTTGGCGATCGACGTTGGAGAGACCGCACGCGGGAGATAAAAAGAGGTTCCGTTACCGGAGCCTCGCCTTGGCAGGCCTGACGGCGTCGCGAGAATCTACGTGGAAACGCGAACGTGACGCAACCGAACCATAACGCTGCTGCACGAGTATTTCTCGTTGTTGTCCTCGTGCTCATCGAAAAGGGTTCGGGCTTCGAGATATTTCTCTCTCTCTCTCTCTCTCTCTCTCT
>JAPYZI010005581.1:0-10724 GCA_030523105.1 Ophioninae sp. A BG-2022a | reverse complement strand
TTTTTTCTTTCGACGTCGCGTTTCGTTCTACTTTTTATAAGGGTTTTATAAGGGTGAGAAAACTGGAGGAAACGTAAAGAGCCCGAGGGTAGAAGAGCACAGTGGGAGAGGAAAGAAAGGAAGAATCGACGCGGATCGTTAATAGTTTGAGAATTAATTGGATACCAGTAAGGTGGAGCCTTGCGTAGAGTAATCCAAGTAAACCATACACGGTGAAAAAAAAAAACGATTTCGAAGACTTTTTATCGATTCAACGTTGGCTCTCGGTACTTTTGGGTCATTCAAGAACGGTCCTTGAAATTTGATTCCGTCCCATCGTTGTTCTTCGCGCGATATAAAGTATCGATCCTCTATTCAAAGTAAACTTTGAAAACACGGGTATTTATGTAATGTAGAGTTTGGGGACATGTGGATATTTCGAGGACGGTCCCTTGAACTTTGGGCCATACGTATAATTGGCTTCGGTAGAGAATACAAGGTATTCATCTCTTATCCAAAGTCAATTTTGAAGACTCTGGGATTTACGTAACGTCGAGTATGGGGACATGTGGATATTTCGAGGACGGTCCCTTGAACTTTAGGCCATAAGTATAATTGGATTCGGTAGAGAGTATAAAGTATTCATCTTTTATCCAAAGTCAATTTTGAAGACTCTGGGATTTACGTAATGTCGAGTATGGGGACATGTGGATATTTCGAGGACGGTCCCTTGAACTTTAGGCCATACGTATAATTGGATTCGGTAGAGAATATAAGGTATTCATCTCTTATCCAAAGTCAATTTTGAAGACTCTGGGATTTACGTAACGTCGAGTATGGGGACATCTGGCTATTTTAAAGACGGTCCTTGAAATTAACGTTTTTCGTCGTATACGTCACTGTGGATGGGTAATTGCGAGGGTACACTTGCCTGGAGGCAAGAGATTGAGGGTTGCTTCTACAACGTTCGTATTTGCTATATCGATGTCGTACCGAGTTACAGACTGCTCTCTCCCTCGCTCCTTCCCTCTCTGAAGAACGAGCAACGGCAGTTGAAAGACGATACAGCTGAGAAGGAGCTCTCTGCCACCCTCGAAAGGGATGCGCCAGAATTCCAGGGGAGAAGAGATGTGCGGACGGAAGACGCGCGATGAGGGGTTGAATTGGGGGCTGGTATGACGCTGGCCGTTTCCTCGCTACGGCGGAGCTCTCGCACGGACGATGCAAATTACGAAGGTCTGGAAATGAGGGGATCGACCGTTGCGAACGAGGTGGAAAGTTTCGGTAAAAATGGCGAAAGGGAGGATGATAACCACTGGATGACAATTGGAATTGTCATCTAGTTGGATTTAAACCAACACTCGAGTATTGGAATAATCATCCAGTTGGATTGAGTCCAACCGGGCCATCGGACTCCTTGTGTAGTTGGATTGGGCCCAACTCGAATCGAGTTCAACTCCGCTGTTTGAATTGTTCAACTGGACAATTGAAATTATCGATCAGATGGGTTGAGTTCAGCTGGGAAGTTGGAATGGTCGTCCAGATGAATCGAATAAAACTGGACTTTAAGGATTGTCGTAAGAATCGTCGGACTTAATCATCAAGTTGGATTAAGTCCAGCTGGACAATCGCAATTATCACTCATTTGGATTGAGTCCAACTGGTCAATCGAAATTATCATTCACCTGGATTGAGTCCAACAGAACAATTGAGATTACCATCAAGTTGGGCTGTATCTGTATTGGGTTGTAACATGAAACTGGACAATTGCAATTTCCATCAATCAGAATTGCACTGTCATAATTCTGCCATCCTTCTGCTCCAATAAACCAGTTGGGTCGATCGAACATTAACCAAAAACACTTTTCGTTGGATTCTCTTTAGGACCTCATACTTGCAGACTTCAATACCTGATAGGCTGAAAACTCCAGGCTCATCGATCTTTAAGCCCCTTTTCCAATACAGCCGCGAAATATTAATGACGTCCAAAAGAACGTCCTTCGCCACTTTCCCTTGAATGTTCGACGAGGTGCTCTTTGGAGTATGTGCTGATGGAGAAGGATGGCAAGAGCGTCAGAAGGGCTGAGCATGAACGAGGATTTAGAGGATTGGAAATAAAAAGAGTTGACAGAAGGCAAATGGGTCTCTCGACGCGCGGTTGGATTCGTGATCGCTTTATCAAAAGTTTCAGCCGCGACGCTCATTCATTTCAGCTCCCTTTCCTTCTCTCGCTCTTTGTCGCGATCTCCTACCTCAGCGATCGCGTTTTTGTAAAACGAACGCTCGTCAAGAGAGAGATAAAAGACTGCGTGGGTGGATGGAAAATGGAGAAATGATTGAAAAAGAAAAAATTCGTTCGTTGGATTCTTTGATCAAACAGACATCAAAC
Organism: Ophioninae sp. A BG-2022a; assembly: GCA_030523105.1. Taxonomy (NCBI): domain Eukaryota; kingdom Metazoa; phylum Arthropoda; class Insecta; order Hymenoptera; family Ichneumonidae; species Ophioninae sp. A BG-2022a. Next base: position 8,356 of record JAPYZI010005581.1, on the reverse strand, counting down.
GGTTTCGGAGGAAATCAAATTCTGATGGAAAGTCCTATTGGACTTGGGTTTTATATCCAATTATGTGTACTTCAATTAGCTACCTCAATCGACAGTAACTCACTGAGGCCCGAACGTTTATTTGGCTGTGATAAAATTTTATTAGGTTCGAACAAACTCTATCCATTCGATACGATAACGATCTGTACTTAGCTCGATCAACTCTTTTATCCCATCACAAAAGGATGCTACTTCCGATAGAAAAATATACGTTCGAATCTGGTCCGATTTTATACGAGTCTGATAACCTTCATTGCTCCCAACATCTAATCCTAGCACCTCGTCTTCCTACACAGAACGTCCAACTCTGGAGTTCAAAACAGCGACTGGTTTTTGACAAAAAAAAGAGTTGGCGAAGTTCAAATTTCGAGGTTATTTGCAATACGTCGAGGACACGACATTTTCTACAAAACCATAACCCTCAAAGCTGGCATTTTGAAACGCTAATCTTTCCTTGGAATCTGCCGGATCAGTAAGTGGATGAACATCAAACAGCATCACTGAAAAGTTTATTCGTCTCGAATAAACAATTTCTTTCAAGATCGTAAGCAAAACGAAAAGGTCGTTAAAAATGACAGGACCCAACGGTGTCCTTGAGTTTAATGAAGATTGAACTAGAGGTAAGAAAAACACATAGAGTTCCATCAACGTGTAAAATCTGGCGCATTTAATTGATTCGTGAGGAATCATTACTCCGATACCGCAGCAGCCGCATTTTCCTAGTATATATCTCATCTAGGCTGTGCAGCAGCCTTTACCTACTTCCCAGCCCCTCATCGCCATATAATTTCGCGACGAATCGATCCTCATCGCACGCGTATATACACACCGACACAAATGTACCAATGTGTACTCATACGTTTGCAATTTCGAGCCTATCTCCGGAGCCCAAGCTATCCTTTTCATCCTGTTCTCCCTCCGCCTACCGCCTCACCCTCTTCCCAGTTGGCGTTTGTGAACTATCTAGCTGCGGAGTTCCTAGCTGTGAGTACCTATGTCTGAAGACTTTACAGCTTCCGTATTAATACGAAGGATTCTTTCTGCCTAAAACTGGTCTGCATCAGCGCTGATCGTGGCCCTGAGCGAATACTTCTTGCAGACTCTCCGTTGATCCTAAATGGATCCACATAGCGGGGTGTCTATGCGAGAAGACCTCTCAGCGTTCCATATCAATACGAAGTATTCTTTCTAATCAGAATTGATTTCCATTAGCCTGAAACTGCCAATGAACCAATAAACCAGCACCAGAATCTCTCGAGTGGATTGGCAACGACCCCAATGGCACCTGACGGTTGATTTTTGGATGTTGTCGTTCGCAACGTCTAGCCTACCGAAGTGGAAGCTCTCGGTGCGCTTTCGTCATAATCGCATCATGGGGATTGCGCCCTTTCGTTGGCGAACTGGATATCTAGCGTGAGGTTGGGGGTAACCGCTTCTATCGGGGGTGGGTACTGGTGCAAGGGTAGTTTTGCGCAGGGTGTCGCGCACTGCTAGCAGCAGCAGCAAAATCGGGAGGAAAAGCAACGCCAGCCGAGGGGTAGCAGTTCAGTTGTCCGCGATTCAGCGTGGGCTCTGCTTCGAGACCCCCCGAGAAACCCCCGGTTCCCTTGGCACTTCGCGTTAGTTGCACACACGCACGAACCGCACTGTTATCTTCATAGTTGTAGCGAGAGGAAATGGAGTTTTCTTTTCTGTGATGAAAAGTACGAATGCCCGAGTTGTGGTACACTGTCCTTGTGGCCTGGTCTACTAGTAGGCGAGACGCACACATCTTGAGGGCTACAGGAGGGGCGCGCGACCCCGAGACCTCGTGACCGCGAGAGAGACTTGCCCCCGAGTTCGAGTAACCCAGTAGCCAGTTCCGGGCTCTCCCAAACTTCAATCGGCCTTGCGATCTCACCCAACCGTTGGTTCACTCTGAATCAACGATCTTTTGCTCAATTGTCTTCATTTTATGACATCGTTCGAGGACCGTTTTCGATCACTTTTTGGACGCTTTTAGACGCTCTCTAAGACGAAAGTGCCTAGAACATCTGTCATCGAAGTGGCCAACCAACTTGATCTTGGATAGCTGATGTCTTTTCCGTGCGCTACGGATGATCAGCACTGCTTCTCGAAGTTCCCGAACTATTCGGGCTTCGTCTATAAACAAAGATGTTACATCGTGGTGTCTGGTCACTTTTTTTTATCCAGCTCCATTGATGGCCTCCAATTGGATCAGTTTAGGAACAGCGATGAGATTAATCGTGGAACAGCGATCGTCGAATGTTCCAATTGAGTGGTTAACGCGCTGAAGGCACTCATTGCGAAGTCGAGATACGCTACACGTTAGGGACCACTGACACAATCTTGATGAGTCGTTTTCCGAAGCCCGAAGAATCTGCGAAACACGTGCCACATTGCAAATTGATGGTCGATCGATGAAAGGACACCAACAAAAGTTGCCAATTAAGCGAGTTACTTTCACCTGGCAAATTTTCTTCCTCAGTATTAGAATACGATATTAAGATGACTAAAATAAGTGCTCGAAAACTTTTCTCAGTGGATATTCCAAGCAGCAGTGCGGGACTATCATTAAGTGAAACGTCGTTGTATTTCCCGACCACCACCTGGCACTTCCCGGCAATCTGAAGATTAAGATAAATCCTTAACGACGAAAGGAGGAGAATCCTTTCATTGATTAATCGCTTTCCAATTAATCTTCGAACTCCGTCAACGCGATCGGAACGTTGTCTCTCTCTCTCTCTCTCTTTAAACTTCCCATCAGAGCTGGCAAGTTACGCGAATTAGTGAAAAACAAAACCAGAAGTTCGGACGCTTCATCAATGTTAATTTGGGACGATTGGGGTTCACTACTGGGAGTGGTGACCGCGAAAAAAGTGTTAAACTTTTCTGCGGAAGGCAATCCCCGATTCTCTGGACGAACCAATCCCCTTTGCCACCCTATACAACCGCAATGAAGAGAGCTTCGCTGTTCGTATAATCCAGTGGCCTCCAGACGCTCGTACGCATGGAAAAGAAGTCACGAGTCAGAAGGAAACGTAAAAAAAGGCGGCCAAAGTGTCGTACAAATCGTCGTTTCGTCATTGTCCGTCATCATTGGTGACAGCATTGGGACTAAACGTCAGGAAGGAAGGAAGAGATTCGTACATTTGGCAAATGCTCAAACGGGGGTAATTATCGGAGCGTGGCCAGAAAAACAAATCAAAACTTTAACGAGAGAGGGAAGAGAGAAACGGAAATAGAACGAAGACAAATCACGCGACCGGAAAATTTAACAATTTTTTCGTAATGTCTCGTCAAGCGAGATGAACGCGCGTTTTTATGACCCAAACAACATAAAAACCCGAAATCTTGATTTTTTCGGTTTTAATCTATTTTTACTTAAATAAATAAAGTGCTTTTAATCTTAGAGATTATTTTCCAAAATACTTTGAAAAACGTCGTTTTTCCCTCTGTTAACTTTTAAGAGATACGTCATTGGATACGTGCTCGAGCAAGTTCGAATTATTTTGATGGCCCATCGTCGATCCGTGGCACTGTACTTCTTGGTATCATGATTTTGCCGAGTACTTTGTGAAAGTTCGAGGCAGCAATTTTATCTATCCCGTTCGCAACTTTACGACTCGTGAAAGTCAATATTTCATCGACGTTTTTGATTCGAGCGCAAAGGTCACGCGTGAGACAATTCTCTGACAATTTTATTTTATTTGCTTTGAATAAAATTAACATAATTAAAGAAAATTCATTAAAATTAAAATAATCATAAATCTAATCCTTCAACTAGAATCTAATCGAACTTTGATACCCAAAAAAAAAGTCAGACAAACACGAATAAATTCAATAATAAATCATTATTGGTAAAATAAATATTCTCAATGTATTATTATTCATAATTAAAAATACTCCTGATTATGAATCATTATTACTAGATTTATGTTTAGGATTTTCGGGTTATTTGATTTGTCCAATTCTTTCGTCGAATTGAAATTAAAAAAAAATAATTTCTCCTAAATAATATATACATATATATTTTTAAAAATGAAAAATAATTTCTTTCGAATTACCTCCAACCAATCAGTACTAAAGTCTTTCGTAAATGAAAGCTGGACCAATTTTCTTTATATTCAAATGCAAATAATACTTCGAAATAAATGATTGTATTCATAAATTCATAGTACATCAAATAATTATTAATCAATTGGAATATAAATTTCGATTTATGAATACAGTTGTGTTATTGGTATTAACGATTAAATCTATATATATATATAAACGGTATAGGAAGACTGAAATGAATCGAGAAATATGGGAGACACGCGATAGACAGCCCGAATCGTTTCAATCACTCCCTCGTGTGCGCTATTTATATATTTCGCGACTCGTGACTAGCTTGCAAGTCAAATGTTCTGCATTTCCCCTAAGACACAAGGAACGAAGAAGACTTGCAATGCTAAGTATATAATGCGAGAAAAGCAATAAGAAATTACGATTCGTCGGTCGATGGCATGAATAATAATCGGCTCACGCGAGACAAGAAAATGTGGCGGAGAACGATGGGAAAGGAAGGAGGAGAGGGGGTGTTGATGGTTGGTAGTCCGCGTGTGTGAACGTGTGTAGTTATGCGGATACAATAAAATAAAGCTGTACGCGTAGGTGAGCCGAAGGATCGTAAATTTCCGTTCTTGGAGCTCGTCAATGCGAATCTTACAAGAGACGAGATATTCCTCATGAGGGAGAGACAATGAACGCGTGGCGTGTCTACAGTCGTGTGGTTTGTCTCTTTCCCTCCGCCCGCTTAGAATTATCTTTGATATTCATTATTATTATTTTATGGTCAATATTTTATCGCCATTATTATTATTTGCGATTATTATTATTATTGTTTCGTCACTACTATTATTTTTTTTATCGTTGTTATTCGTTATTGATAATAATTATTTTTTTGGGTAAATTTATCAGTTGTTAATCATTATTTTGTATAAAAAGGAATCCCTATTTGTTTGGGTTTGTTTGGGTTATTATTATTCTCGCTGAATAGCTTTATTATTTATAAATATATATATATATATATATATATATATATGTGTGTGTGTGTGTGTGTGTGTATTTTTTTAAATAACCGATACTTTTTGTTTTCAATAAATATCACTTACTGAACAACGAATATAAACCGTTTTTGGATTGAAATATTATTTCTCAATCCTCATTATATTTATGTCATATTTGACGCAACGTGTAACATGTTCCGTTTGTTTCGTATGAAAAAACGTATCAAAGGCGCTTCGTATTTTTTTCATTTTTCATCGTCATTTTTATCTAACAGTTTTTCTATCGTATTGTATCGTACTGTATTGTACTTTTATATATTTTTTTCTCACTGCTTTTCGTTTTTGTTTTTTATTTACAATTTTTATTTGTTTGTACGAAACTTCAGTGGGAAATGATAAATATTATCAAGTAATCAATCAATCCGGCTCGTCGCTCCTCTCTAAGTAAATAAATATCCTCCAACCCCTCTCTTTCTCTTCCTTCCTCTCTCTCTCTCTCTCTCTCTCTCTCTGTCTCTGTCTATTTCATGATGACTCTTTAAAAACGATAAATTGATGTTGGCGTGCACACGATATCAGAAGAGTTTGGCGGGGGATGGGGGGGGGGGGAAGGGGGAGTAGCAGATCTACCGCAAAAGTCATATACACATGTTTAAAAGCAGTCATCGTCGACGTCGTCGTCTCGGAACGACGTACGTCGTTGGACGTCTTTAAATTCGTCGTGTAACGATGTTTTCCTCGCTCGGCTCGCACACGAGGGTACCTTTTTCTCTCGTTCGATCGTAAAGACGATCGGGCGACTCGTCTCGTCCCGAGAAACGCGAAGATCGGAAGGATTTTTTTTTTGTTTTTTTTTTTGTTTTTTTTTTTTTTTTAATCCAAGAGAAGATTATGGATAGCGATGTGTGCGAGATGGGATAGCCATGAACGTGATGTACAAGGTGTTATCCTCAATTCAGTGAGCTCGGATAAGGGATTTTGACAAAAGAGTTCGGATTCGACAGGATGACATTGGATGTGGGATAACTGATGCTGGATACGTTTTTGACGGTTCGAAGAAACGCCCGAAATTATTAGGCTTGATCACGAAGCTTACCGTCATTCTCGTTGCAGCGAACGATCGCACGAGAATCGAGAGATGAGAATGTTCCAACTAGGATTGCAGAGCTGTGTATTGGCTCGTTGGAAAAAATGAGGGGCTAAAGAACGCGTCTCGAGGAACGAAAAATGACTGGAAGCGAACTGGAAGAATGACTGAAGAAAGAAAAAATGACTGGAGAAAATAAGCATGACTGAAGATAGGACAAAGAACTGAAGAAAGTAGAAATGACTGAAGATAGGACCAATGACTAGAAGAATAATTGAAGAGGGAAAAAATGACCGACGAATGGACTAATAACTGGAAAAACAATTGGGGAACACACTAGAGATTAATGATTCTCGATATTGATTCAGTGATCTACTGTTGATGTACACGGTGAACTGAAATGGACTCTGGTTCCTCGAAATTTGATCTTGAAAACGATGGGCTTAAGAATTTTTATGAAACGGGCTGGTGATCTAGGGTTTTCTGGTAGACGAAGAAGAGGAACACTCGATCGTCTAGACTTTGGCGAAGTATTGCATTATTAGTATTGCATTATTGATTATTGTCATCAAGGCCCTAAAATTGGATTTCCCATTCAACCTCTGCCATAAACGATACCCCAATAGTCTTCTCTCGTATTTCCGATCATTGAAAATAAACTCTTCAACTGGCTTATTATTCATCCTCTGTCATCATTGATCCCAACGAGCCCTCCTCCTCTCCCTACCATTTCCAATAATCAAAACCAACCTGGCAACTCTCTGATCATTCATTCTTGTCCACCATCGATCCCAATGATTTCTCCTTGCCTTTTCAATCATCGAAACCAACCTGGCAACTGTCTTATCATTCATCCTTTTCCACCATCGATCCCAATGATTTCTCCTTGCCTTTTCAATCATCGAAACCAACCTGGCAACTGGCATTTCATTCACAATCTTTCAGTTGTCCTTTCCTGGTCCCAATCACTCGTAATCTTTCACGTACACCTATATCCCATCTCGAGCCACTTGATTTCAGAACACTCTCGTTGTTTCTAGTTTCCCATTTAATTTCCATTGAACTCGCGATGTGGAACGACCCACGCACAATCTCGCGACTCCGAGTCGACTCGCCTATTATAATAATAATTAAACGAGGCGTGTGCTCGAACTCTCGATAATTAGAAGCAATATCTCCTCGCGGATTATCGAAGCCCGGAAACAACCGGAGAGCGCACCCACCCTGCATCGCGATCGGCGCGGCGGAGCGGGGGGAGATGGAAGATAGGAATGAACGAGAGGTACATCCACATTGGAAAAGCTCCACCAACTTCGCTGGAAATTTCTCGCGCTATACGATTATTTCCCCGGGGATGTTTGTCGTCCCTACCAATCTCGTAATGAGAAAATCACGAAAGTTGCGTGTGGGTTGGTGTACGACAATATTAGCGGTATAATGATGTGGATATTGAACTGGTCGATGCCACTAGTCAACCAGAAGCACTTCAAAGCGATAGCAATCTCTTTGTCCAGGCTCTATTTCAAAACAGACTTCTTTTTATTATTTATTTTTTGTTCTCTCCTCGTCAAAATTTAACCGTGACTCTGATTTCATTTCCGTTTCGCGATTAATTTCGACCCGAAAACGCTCTCGTATTTCACACGTGTCGAATAATTCGTTTTGGAGGTACGAGAGTACGAGAGTATATATACCTTTAAAAAAAAGAGAGAGAGAGAGAGAGAGAAAGGAAATATTTTTTTTAAATAAAAAAGATTCGTTTTTTTTTTTAAAGAAGGAAAATGAATAAACCGGATGTACAGAACTGATGGAATAAACGGATCGTAGAAATGTATTGTTCATCAATTTTGTGAATCATAAATATAAATATACCGAGGGCTGGAAAATAATAAACGAGAATTTCACGAGAAGAATTTTTAATGTTGCAAAATTTACGAGCTAACGATTGGGACGGGATTAGAGGATTAATGATTAATTATATAAGAATATAGAAAAAGGGAGAAAGGATTATATTTATATCTTTAGTTTTTTATTCTCATGATTTTGTAATTTTTCTATGTATATCCAAAGAAATTATTGACTAAAAAATAATTTCGAAATTATCGTAACGTTTTCTATACCGAAAATTTTTGTATTCTCATGATTTTGTAATTTTCCTGTGCATATCCAAATTCTGAAT
>JAPYZI010005575.1:0-16826 GCA_030523105.1 Ophioninae sp. A BG-2022a | reverse complement strand
TTCAATAAAAATAAAAACATCAATATCTCAATAACCATAAACTTTCGACCCCCAGTTGATGGGACATTTTTTGCTGCAAATGACCTCTGCTATAACCCCCTTTGAAGAAATAGGTCCAATTTCCGGTCACCCTGTATACTTGTATACGATACGCATTGGTGGTAGAAAGGCCTGAAGAGGGATCAGGAAAGACAGACCTCGAGGGAAAGGGAGGAAAGGGCTGTAAGGGGCTCGCCATTTTTCCCAGGGGCTAACCGCTCTTTCCTCGAGTCTATTAAGAACTTTTTATGGGAAAATTCTCCGTCTCGGTTTCCTAACCTCACGTGTCCCTCTCGGAAAAAAGTCTCTCCCAAACCGAAAATGGTCTCGACGGACGTTTCACTCGAACACACGGATACAAGCCACGAGCTTGAATTCCAGAACGCCCTGATACTACAATGGACCTGTATTCCTGTTCAACCGAGAAATTCTACGGGTTAGAAATTTTAGCCAAGTTCCTGCAGACGTGTATCCCTGGAGAGAAATTTTCCGTTTTCTTTTCGCTTCTCGACGATCCTGGCTTCTAAAATTGCCAGTTTACCGAAATTGAACGGATATCACGTGACGTGAATACAGTAACATTTGAGATATGGGTCGATACGTTTCGGCTTGCCCGAAGTATGACTGATGATCGAGTCCCTAATTATTCGGATATTCATTAATTAAGATTGGGTAGCTGCTCCATTTTCCCGAAGATAAACTTTTTTTTACGGTTGACCGAAGTTCTTCGGGTGAATAATAATCGGGTATCTGTTCGATCGATTCAAATCAGGCGTCTTCGTGACATTCCCTCAAATTCTTGTATTTTATTTTTTTTTTTTTTTGGGCAGGACCACTTGACTAAGGGCCAGGGGAAATAAACTTTGGTAGTTAATATATGAAACGAACGGTATTTTTTTTAATAATTATTTTTAGATGTCAAAATTTTCGATAGCTTAATTTTTTCTTTACTTCTTGCATGACTTTCCGTACAGTGATTTGAGAAACTTTGAAAAAATTCGAACTTTCGAATTAAGGAATATAGGAATTTGCGAAAGAAAATTTTCTTTTGTAAATTCACTCGGGTGTTCATCCTTAACGTTTGATTTTTTTATTCCCATAAAGTAATGTAATTTTGTATGATGTTTTGAGTTATTTCAATCTTTGCTTAACCCGGATTTTAACGTTTGTTCAATACGAAGTTTAATATTTGTTCAACACGAATTTTAATATTTTTTTAACACGAATTTCAATATTTTTCAACGCGAATTTTGATATTAGATCAACACGAATTTTAATATTTGCTCAACACGAATTTTAATATTATCTCAACACGAATTTTAACATTTGTTCAACACGAATTTTAACATTTGTTCAACGCGAATTTTGATATTAGATCAACACGAATTTTAATATTTGCTCAACACAAATTTTTAAATTTGTTTAACACGAATTTCAACATTCGCTCAACACGAATTTTAAAATTGTCTCGAAACGAAATTCAAAATTCACTCAACACGAATTTTGACATTAGCTCAACACGAATTTTAACATTTTTTCAACACGAATTTAAAAATTTGCTCAATTTTAATTTTATTATTTGCTCAATATTTCACATCGAGTGTTCAATTAAATCGTGATAATGAAAAAACCATCGCCACTTGCTCGGTGTACCGATGAGTATTACTTTTCCTCAAGACATTATCGGTTCGCTCCACGTGCAAAAACTTGATCCCCTTTGCTGTCAAACAGTGGCAAAAGAATTGACAGAGGCTTAGGTGGGGTGTGTTCGCGTCTTTTCGCGTGGTTACGGCTCGTCAATTTACAGCGTTTCTTCCAGTAGTGACGTAGTCAGGTAGATCCTCTGTGACGACAGCCAAGTCAGGATCTACGTCCTGGGAAATAAGGATGGATATATAAGTTTACGATGATCGACGGCCCGGAAAAATGGATGTTCGAGAATCGAGGTTAGCTTTCGGAAACACCGGAAGTATCGAATTCACATGTCAGATTGATTAGATTACAAAAAAAGTGTCGTGATCGTTGAATGAGTTGGCTGATCATTGTCAACCGGAAAGAACGATGGGGGAAAAAATCTTTTAATCAAAGTAATCCGTTTGCTACGAAAAATCTCGTAATCGAAAATTTGGAAAATCACTTTTTATTTAATTTTTTTTTTTCATTCGTTAATTGGAACGACCTCCATATGGATTGATTTTGTAAGCGACTGTAAATCCGTTTTAATCGACTGGGTGAAAGTTTCTCAATTATTAAATTTACCAAAATCGTTCAGATAATTTTTATTATTATTTATAATTACTCGATTACTCACTATATATATATATATATATATATATCGATTTTTCCAATTATTAATAATTAATTCATCGTTAAAATAAATTTTTCGCTATTTTATTTGAAATAAAGATAAATATCTTGATTTTAAATATTGATGACGTAATATAATAAAGTAAAAAAAATAATGAATGTATAATTATCCAATAAAGACTTATAATTCCTTAAATTATCGCAAATTTTGACGATTTTTAAATTATCAAATTAATATTATTCACGACGTTTTTCACAGAGATAAATTCCTAGTTAATAAACAATATCAATTTCTATTTTCTTTATTTACATATAATTATTAGTTAATCAAAGGGGTTTGCACAATCGAAGTTTTCAAGGCTAGACATTTTTATCACAGCTTTGAAGCCCGGAGTATTAATTATAAAGTTTAACCAAATTTTATTAAAAATAAACTCTCAAGACAAAAGTTTAGAAAAGCACGTATCGTGCGTTAAATCTGAACTTCGTTATCGCAGAATCTCATCAACGAAATATATTAAAAATCGATTTATAATTGAGTTTCCGAGTAAACCCTTAAAAAAAAAAAAAAAAAAAAAAAAAAAAAAAAAAAAAAAAAAAAAAAAAAAAAAAAAAAAAAAAAAAAAAAAAAAAAAAAAAAAAAAAAAAAAACAGGCGATCAAAAAATTGATAAAAATTGGTAGGGCAGGCAAAATCGTTACAGCTGTCGAGTTTCTTGGAGGTTTCTCAATCCGTATACTTTCTTCTCGATTTCGCGTAAGATTGGTGAAGGTCGGAGGGTGAAAGAAGGTAAAAGAGGGTTGGAGGTAAAACTAGGCTAGGATGGTTGTTCGAAGTTGATGGAAAGCTATTCTCCCTCTTTGGAGGTACAAAAGTGGTGAGGGCGTGAGAAGGTTGAAAGAGAAGGGGAAGGAGGAACTTTGGGAAGGGTTGAAAAAGGGTGATCGTGGGGATGAGTCGAGAAAAGGGCTTACGCATTCTCTAGACGACGATGGAATTTACGAGGCTCTACAGCTCGGCAGAAGGAAGTAACCGGGTGCGCAACCTCTGTACGGAAGATTTCTCTCCTATCGCGAACACACGAGTACCGAGAGAAGTTCGCCGAGGCGTGCCACGAGAAAAGGGCCAATAGGTATAAGGCGTACGAGTACCGATCCTACCTTACGTTCCTCCGCTACCTTCCTCTACACTAGCGTGAAATCTCGTTTCGAACATCCGCGCTGTCGCGTTCGAGCTTTACCCAACCGTGGGTACACGCGTCCTCTTGTCCTACGTGTGAACCCTTCGTTGAAGCCCTGAAGGGCCAAATAACTATTGTCGTTATTATTTATATTATTTATTGCTATATTAATATATTATTATTTAAATAATAGATAAATATATTATTTATTGCTATATAAATATATTATTTATTGCTATATAGATATATTATTGTTTATATATTAGATAAATATATTATTTATTGCTATATAAATATATCATTATTTAAATAATAGATAAATATATTATATATTGCTATATAAAATTGTTTATATATTAGATAAATATATTATATATTGCTATATAAATATATTATTATTTATATATTAGATAAATATATTATTTATTGCTATATAAATATATCATTATTTATATATTACATAAATAACGATGTACTACAATACGTAACATACAATTATTAATATTAATTATTATTATACTACGATAGACTTTATTATTAATATTTACATTAATTGTAAATGTGGAAATTATTACGAAAAAATCGTAGTACTGTAATATATTAATAACAAACGTTTCACTGTTTTGTTTATTAAGTTTGTTTGGGTTTGTTCGAGTTCGTTTGGGTTTCGAAATATTATTAATAATATTTTGTTTTATTATTCAATAAGTCAATTTATTTAATTTAACTATTTTACAAATTTACTTATTTAATTATTAAATAAGTTAATTTTGAATATTTTTTTATTTAACTGAAACGAATCATGGATTTGTTTGTATCTACTAAATTATAAATTAAGTGAAAAGTTCGAAAATATGTAAGTAATGAACCATTATTTTCTCATAATTAATAACAAATTCTTAAATTTTCAAGATTTTTTATCGATTTTTTAATTTTCATCCAGTCATACATTGAAGGACCAACGTTTTATGGGCCTTGGAAGCCTGGGTCGTTTGAACTCCAACAGCTGTGTGAGAGTGGGCGACGTATGAATATCCACGTTCTTGACACGGGGTATCCAGCAATGTATGTCTACCTCAATCAACCGGTACACGCTGTACACGTTCAAGAGAGGATGTTATTCCTAACGTGTAACACCGCTGTATGCAAAAACCTACATGTTCTACAGGCTCATTCAGAATTGGCACTTCATCGAAGTATCGTGAATATTTTGTTAACACGTATCTTTTTCGATATTGAGATATTCGTATCGTCGTATGAACATTATTTTATAATTATTATATTACTATATTAGCTCTTAATATTGATTGACTTTATAGGTTATAACGTCGAATCATTTATTTCGATATCGGTATAATATTTGATATATATTATTAGGAATATTGCTTGTGTTAATTGTTATTAATATATTATTCATTTATCACATATCAACTCTCAATAAATAATAAATCATAAATAATACTAGATAATTAAATATAAGTAATTAAGAAAAATAGTACATAATATTGTAGAATTTTTATTAGGATACCATTTTTCATGACTGTCATTATTATTTATATTATTTATATATTACATAAAATATATTATTATTTATATATTAAATAAATAAGGATGTACTACAATACGTAATAAACAATTATTAATATTAATTATTATTGTACTACTATAGACGTTATTATTAATATTTACATTAATTGTTAATGTGGACATTATTACGAAAAAATATTACTTTTACATTATCTATATGTATATATATATATCAACTTCTATATTAATCGAAACAATGTCATTGTTACTGATATAAACAAAGTCTGTTTTTCGTAACTTTTAGATAAAAACCTATGTAAATTAATTTGAATAAACGATTCATCGACTTATCGTAAAAAATTCGATGAAATTTCTTTACTCGAGGGTTTCAATGAATTTTGAATGAGCCTGTACGTAAGTATCCTAAATGCAGCTTCCCTTCGTGGGATTCTGGACTCGTGTATGTACACCCTCGGGAGACACGACGAATATTTCGCTAATGCTCGTCCATTTCACATCCCGTTAAGTGTAGGGAAGGAAACAAAATGGTGGGAAAGGGGAAAGAGAAGAAGATGGTATCCTGTAATAAGGATATTAATAACGGAGTAGCGAGCGGAGACTTTCTTCATTACGAAATGCAAAGTATCCGTGTGCCATTTTTTTTTGGCATTGTTTTTAGCTATCACTGAGAGAAAGAACGTACAGTCCTCACCTATATCGCGAATGCATTCGATGTACCATAAAAAAAAAAAAAAAAAAAAAAAAAACGAAAAAAAAAACAAAAATTCGTGCGAAGCGTACGTTTCAGATTTTTTTTTTTTGTACCCTGTTATATTCGGTTATCGAGACGGCGGGTGATAGCAAGCTTTGCGGTGGTTAAAAACCAAATGAATGAGAAATAGGACAAAAACGATCAGAAAAAACGTGTGGAGAAAAAACGAAATCAATGAGTACACGCGACCTGATAGTCGCGAGATGAATATGAATCGATTCGAGTACACGTGAACGTATGCACGGGCTTTTTCGGATAAAGTCGACGCCAATTTTTCGCTTAACGTTGAATTTTTTTTCTTATCGGGTTTATTGAAAAAAAAAAAAAAAAAGAAAAAAAAAGAAACGATTTTCTTTAATGTCCAACGCGAACGAAAAGTCGATCTTTGTTTTCACGTTTATCAATGAAGCTGTAACCTTGTATTAAAAAAAAAACAAACACGGAAAAACACAAATATAATTTGGAACGAAAAAAATAAATTGAATTAAAAAAAAACTCCAACGACATAATCGTGTTTTCTTTTGAAATACACTAATTTTTTAGACACTTGAATTCAATTAATACAAATTCACTGTAATCTTGAATAATTAATTTTACAAAATTATACTTTTTGCAGTTTTCACCGAGGTTTATGATTCAATAGTTATAATCATTGATGACGTTATTTTACTTAAAAGAAAAATAAAAAAAAACTTATCGTATTATTGAAATACGATAAGCCGATATAATCAATAACAATGAATTTTTTTCTTTCCAAATATAATCTTTCTAAATTGAAGTTTACATTAATGGTTCATACATCGGGCTTTTATCATTTACCTGAAGATAAAAGATTTCTTTTACTTTTCCATAGTAGCCTAATTCCAGATTTATTGAATTGCACAAAATTTGTTTTTGTTTTTTTTTTGTAATTCTAGAATCTTTCTTCAACATTTCTCGAACGATGTAATAAAACCAAACAATTAACATCGTATTTATAAAATGATAAAGTTTTCGAGTCCGAAAAAAAATCCTTAAGGGGACTTTTCGTGAAAAATCGTTAAAAATTTCGTCGCCTTTACGGGTGCTGGTGGCCCTGGTTGGGTTGTCGAGGGGGGGCCCGAAATTGCCCTCCCCCCCCCCCCCCCCCTCCCTCCAGCCTCTTTTACAAGCCGTCCTTCCCTCATGTTTCAAACGACAGAAACAGAAGGTTGCTCGCTCATCCGATAGTCCAGGTGATCCGGATTTGACGCTGTTGCTCGCAGAGCTACTTTCTTCTTCACGGGAATACTTTGGCATCCCTCGACAATCCCAATTTTTCTCCCTTTCCCACATTCGGTTGCCTCTGTCGCCAATTCCTTTCCGATTCACGGAGTCGAGTGCAGTTTTCACGGTAAAAATCTTTGTAACTCCGTGATATAACTTTTCTCCGTTGATCCAGGCGATCGAGATACTAGTTTTCGAGTATTGAAGGGGTTAAGGACTTTGCCGAAGAGTGTTGGGGGAACAGCTATTTATCGTTTGAAACTTCAATGCGAAGATGGGTAGACTTAATACCAGATAGAAATGACTAGAGTGGGTGGACTGACGAGCCAGACTATTGAATCCAGTTCAGCTAGTCAATTGAATCCTGTCAGTCCAGCCGGTTCATCAAATCTAGTTCAGCTAGTCCATTGAATCCAGTCAGTCCAGCCAGTCCATTCAATATACTCAACCAATCCAGCCAGTTAATTCAATCCATTCAGCCAGTTCATTCAATCCCTTCAGCGCCAGTCCGTTCGATCCACTCGACCAATCCAGCAAGTCGAACAACTCCAGCAAGTTCATAAAATCCAGCCAGTTAATTCAATCCATTCAGCCAATTGATTCACTCCCTTCAGCGCCAGTCGGTTCGATCCACTCGACTAATCCAGCAAGTCCATAAAATCCAGCCAGTTTATTCAATCCCCTCTATTCAGCCGATCCATTAAATCCAGTAACAGTCGATTCAATCCACTTAGGCAGTCCAACAGCTCCACTCAATCAAATTCAAAACGCGATTCGCGTGACGAAACACGCTGCAGTTTTCTTCATGGTTTTCATTCGACACGGGTTGACACGCGAATTCGATTTTGATCGCGGCTTGAACCAACGCGCACGTATATACGATCATAAAATATGCTCCGTCTCAATAGGACAGAGGCGTGTTCATATATACCGTCCGGAGTAAATAGAAACGTCATTGGACGTGTAGTAGTATTCAATCTCATAACATGAATTTCCTTTGTGCATTAGGTACGTGACTATACGTAAAGCTTGGCTCGAGAAAGGGAAACACCCCCGTGCTTGTTCCAGCGCTGGCGTGCGTGTGCGTCGCTCGGAGAGTTTGCTTCAAGCCACAGGGAACTCGTTTGTTGGCGGGTGTTCGGAGTATAGGTTATAACTGGAGGCTTTATGGGTGCACACACCAAACTCTCATCCAACCACTACACAGCTTCATCTCCTGATCTGTCCTTTCGTGGCTTTAACGATTCAAATATTTTAGCTATTTTAGATCGTGGATAATATTTCATAACGATAATCAACCTTTTGGGCTTTTTACTGACGCTCATGTATCGGAGATCAATGTTGATAAACTGTTTGATAAAAAGGTTTGCCTGATTCATTCGTTCTGATATTTATATGGATTATCATTGACGTGGACTGCTATTCAGATTATTGTAGTTTACTGACTTTTCGTAATTTTTCATCTGAAAGAGTTTTTTTTCTGTTTGTTTGGGTTTAATTTGGGTTTTATTAATGTTGTAGTTTACTGAGTTTTCGTAATTGTAGTTTACTGACTTTTCGTAATTTTTCATCTGAAACAGTTTTTTTCTGTTTGCGTTTAATTTGGGTTTTATTAATGTTTGGGTTTGTTTGGGTTTACTTTAGGTTTTCATCGAATGAACCATCGAACGAAAAATTAGTCCGAAATCACGAAATCGTGGATTTACGAGTCTGGATCGTGTCGTGTGTACTAAGAATAAGGGATAAACAATTTCATTATAAATTAAAGCCTAGAAATATTAATTTTTTTATTTCAATAATAATTTAACTCAAATTTGACAATGTTGACGTGTGTTTGAATGAGATTTTTATCAGAGGCTGTTCATCCGTTTTAATTGACCATTAAAAAGAAGTATCAATTTACAAATTTAATTAATACTTTCGGATAATTATATTATTAACAATAACTACCAAAAATACATTTCATAATTTTTGTTTCCATTTAGTTTTACATTTCGCGTAATTAATTTCTCTTAAAAATTCATTTTCCAATGTTTAAATGGAACTCAATAATCCAATGAAAAATCCATTTTGTTACAGACGTGAAAATTGTTCACCAAGAAGCCCAATTGAATAAACGAGGTTTTACCGAAGAGGCTATCAGGCCAGGTTTAACCTGTCAGGCAAGTTTATTAAGGGGATTACACCCAAAGGAATCACCAGATATCGTAGACTCTTCGACGTGCGTTTTTCTACTCCACGGATATCAGCCACTGTCACTTTGGTTTCCGCATTAAAGTCGATGAAAAAAAAAAGGACGAAAATAACGTAATTGAAAATCTTACGGCCGACGCTTTTTCAAGATCGTAAAAGCTCGTCTTAAAAGGATATCTCGGGTGTACTATTTATTGCTCGCGCAGCCATTTACAAGTATATAGTGCTTTATATATCCTGACTTGATAAGAGATTGGAAAACCTCCATTTGCGTGTATACGTGTCTCCGATCTTTCCCCCTTAAAAGGACGTGACCGTGTCACTGTTCCGGTGAATCAACTATGGCAGTTCAGCCTTTTTCCACACAAATTGACAAACTCCTATAGAAACGTTGAACGTACAGATATAAAAGACTCGTAAGTAACATTCACCGTACCACCGAGATGTACTTGAAACTGAGCTTCCGTATCCACTTAAGCTGAATGTTTACGCATGAAGTGCACCGTATATAGGAATGTTTATAGTTATACGGATGCAGACTTTCCGCATCAAGTATTTACCGCTGGGACAATCCTTCGATATTGTTAACACAGCCCATTTATTTAGTTTTTTTTTTTACAAGTGTTTTCCCCCACAATGATTTTTGCTTCATCTCGATTTCTTAAAATCCGGATGGGAAATAAAAACTCCGGGTACGTAAACGAAGGAATATTCGTTTCTGTGTACTCCATTTACTCGAGAATTCCAACCTTGAATCGTCATTCTGATTCAAAGCTCGTTTCGTGTAATCTTTTTTTTATTTTTTTTATTTTTTTTTATTAATATTTTTTGTATATTCAATTTCATTAATTTTTTAACGATTGTACGATATTTATATACGATATTTATATATGTATATATACTTTGAGATTGAATTTTTTTTTACAATTAAATCAATTTGACGAACGATCATACTTTATTTATTGAAGCTCATAATAATTTATATTTTCGTTTGTAATAATTTATACTTGATTGAGATTTTTGGTAACAGTCGAAATAAAATTTTGTTCTCGTTTCGGACCAACCGGGAGCTCGAAATTAATGTTTATTTTTTTTTTCATGAAAATTGGTGAACAATTTTGTTTTAATTTGTAATAAAATAAATTGCCGAAAGATTGAACAATTATTTCACTCGTTCCTTCGGAACGAAATGTTATCAACAACTCTAATTTTCAATGATTTTCTACTATAACGTTTTTGGTGATTGTTCATTTATTATTTACGTGAATTTCGGTTACACGGATGGGTGACCGACGAAGAAAAAAAAGAACGTAACAGCAATGGAAAATTGAAAAATAAATATATGTAAAGCTCGATTGATTCGTTTGAACGAAGCCGATGAATTTGAGGCCCATTTTTTTTTCAACTATTATCTGTAACCGGATCAATTATTTTTTATTTTTATTTTAGTCAATTATTTTTTGTGCTGCGCATGCGCTGATTTTCTTTCACCGCGCTCGTCGAATTCCTTCGATACGTTGCTCCCCTCGCGAATAATAAATTACGGATAAAGGAAAGAAAAAGAAACGAATCAGATCGATAAATACTTTTCCGGATGGACTTAATAAAAACCGGTCAAGCGGTGAGATAAGGAAGGCCGAAAAATGTATATTGATTGAATAGGTGTCACGTGGGTAGTACCAATTGATTTCCTTATCGTCCAGTGCCATGAGATAACGGGTCACGTCCTTTTATTCATAAGAATAACTTCCTTTTTTTCGTCAGCGAAAAATCGTCTGTATTTCTGTCTTTTTCGTTCCATTTCTCTTTACAGATGCGAATTAGGTTGGTACGATCCATAGATGTGATAACATCGAAGATAAGTTCAGTTATTCATTTTTTCTTTGTTTATTTCAGGTCTTTGTTTGTTCTTTATTTTTCAAAGTCGTTTCGATCGAAACCCCATAATCAACACATGGAAGAGTCAAAATACAATTTTTCTTCAATAAATTTTCTTTTAGTTTCACTTAACGTTGCAGTAACGTTCCCTAAAAAGCCAAATAAATAAAAAATAATAAATATTTTTGAATTTTTGAGAAATACGTGTTTTTTTATTTGCTTAAACCTATCATATTCCAAAGTAACAAAAAATTGTACGATCTTGAGCTGCAAAGGGCCAATATCATAGGAAAGTAGTCTTCCCCATCAGGCATCCGGAAACACCAGCCGTGGAAAATGACGTATCCGGTTATTTGACCGAGGAGGAAAGTTTTCCCAAACAATGCTGATGTCAATAACGACCTTGCAGGCCCCACTTGACACCAGCAAAGTCGCATCAACATGGTCCTAATACTTCTATTATGGAAGCTTTAACTCCAACAGTTTTCAAGGTGATGGGGGCGTGTTTTTCTTCCGGTTAGTCTTTTGTCCGATCGCGATTGTTGGGTCGCCAAAAGTACGCGTTACTTCGAAACACTGGAAGTAAACGGATCGTTGACATTGACGGATTCACGTGTAAAGTTAACGGCGCAACCTTGGGGACCCTCCCAATATCCTCAAGCTTTTGTTTGACAAAACACTCCCATCAGGAGCATCGATCTCGCGATGTTTCACTGTTCCCTTCCAAGTGGGTCACCCTCGGCACACGTTTGTATCCGTATGGGCATGCATGTCCGAGACTACCTATATTTTATATTTCTCGTGTTCTAGATTTCCGAAGCTCGTAACACTCGTGTTGATGAATGTAAACAGATCTCCGAGTAAATGTATATTTATTAGCGAGTGTATTTTTCTGATAAGAGAAATACACTCGTCTAAAAATAATTTGAAATAAGAATTATTTAGCCGAATTTAAAAAAAATCGGTCCAAAAATAATTAGTTTCAAAATATTAAATGATTAAAGCAGTTCGTAACATTTTACTATTTTTTTTTTTGGAGCATTGTATTTATATGAAAAATGATCGTTTCGAAACGTAAGCATTTTGAAGATTCAAGTTTTCTAGTTTGTTTGGGTTTGTTTGGATTCACATTTCAGTAACATTTTGAAAATTCAAGTTTTCTAGTTTGGACATTTTTTGCAGAAACATTTTGTGAGATACGGTAATTTTGCAATTATGAAAAAAAGCGTGAGAAAAATTGTCTACATTTTAGTGTTTTTTTTTCTTTTTTTTAATTGTTCACAGGCTCAGGGATATGTTTTTGAGTTAAATAAATACGTAGATCAGTCAGATTATTTTTTATATATTATTTATTAGATTTTCATTGTTTATTAGATATTATTTTTTATATATTATTTATTAGATTTTCATTGTTTATTAGATATTATTTTCTAGATATTATTTATTAGATTTTCATTGTTTATTTATCTTGGATTGAATGTTTCATCGGTTTCTCCTTTTCAATGTTTTCACCAAATATTTACCAGCTACACGTTTGATAAATTTTAGTCCAGGTATTCGTCTTGGCGGAATTGGCCATAATTACCCCAAGCAAACATACGTAACTTTGCCCCAGTAATAAATCGAGCTTGTACCTTTTTTTTTTTTCGGCACGAGTTAGGGAAGCGATCGTTTCGTTGAGGGCTTCGGTCGCTTGACTTTTGGAGGGTGTAGAACACGAAAAACGTTTGGCAGGCAATCTCCAAGTGCGTATCCACAGAAGACAAAGAAAAAGCGAGACATTGAGGTTGCTTGCTATTTTTGGCGCAATCCTTCGTCAAAGCTCTGAACGAAAAGGGGTAGTTTGGGGGTTGAAAAAAAAAGGATGGGAAAGGAACGAAGGGAAGAAAAGCAGAGGATGAGAACAAAGCCAGGAACAATTTTTCTTCGAGGTTTCGACAAGTTGGAATCCTCATGGAAAAAGGAGAACTCGAGAGTTTGGGCCATCGAAGAAATGACGGAAGAAAGAGGGGATTCGTGGAGGGTGAAACATACGCGACGAGTTGTCGATTTCCGAGTCGTGGAGTACTGGAATTCGTTTCTACTAAAGATTCCAATGTTTTTGGACAGTCCCAAACAGCCCATTCGATTTTCGTTCTCGTAGAGTATCGAGGCACGTGCGCGCAGCTGTGCTTTTTCCTCCCTCTAGTCTTAGAACCCACCGTTCGAAATCCAACTCGGCGCCACGTATCTTCCATTTTTTTCTGATCCCTCAAAGCTCCCTTTTTTCACATTCGTGTTCTCCTCTTCTCTACGTGACTTTCGTAATACTCGCTGATCGTTTTTCTTCTCGCACAAGCTTTCGATCATTGACAATGATGAGGTGGTCTAAGACGAATGTTGCCAAGACTCGTTAACCCTCGAAAACTCTTTGTTCAGACTCGTAACAATATTCCTGTTCGTTCGTACAAGGTTATTTTTTTTTTTCAATCGTTTCTTCGTTTTCTGTCGCTTCATGAGACAACAGCCCTGGATTTGGTTCAAGTTTGGATCGAGATTCGAAATGGAAAAAGCCATTTAGGGAATTTTTGGTAATATTTATTTTTGGAATTTTTGGTAATATTGATTTTTGGAATTTTTGGAATGTTCGTTCTTGGAATTTTTGGTAATATTCGTTTTTGGAATTTTTGGAAATATTGATTTTTGGAATTTTTGGAAATATTCATTATTAGAATTTTTGGAATTTTTGGAAATATTCATTTTTTTAATTTTTGGAATTTTTGGAAATATTCATTATTAGAATTTTTGGAATTTTTGGAAATATTCATTTTTGGAATTTTTGAAATATTTGGAAAAATCCATTTTTAAAATTTTTGGAGCTTTTGGAAAAACCCATTTTTTGAGCTTTTGGAGTAAATCCATATTTTGAATTTCTGAAACTTGCGAAAAAAAAACCATTTTCGAAACTATTGGAAAAATCGATTTTTGGAATTTTCGTCAAATTTAAAAATGTCGATTTAGCTCGTTTCGGTATTTTTGTTGACTGAACCAATGAGAAGTGATGAATTTTTAGGAGTTCAACGTTTTTTTCCTATTTCTTTTAATTTTCACGTGATGGGTGTGAAGTACGGTAAAAAGCAATTTTCGGAAAGCACCAATTATAAAAGAACGACGGGATTAGTAGAATGAAAATCAGAACGAAATAACGTTTTATCGTCGAACCGTTCGACGAGTGAAAAGACTATTCAACGAAAAAGGCATCGATGCTGGTCAATGAAAAGACTTTGGGATGGTGTCGTTAATTATAAAGCTGATTCCTGTTCGAACAATTGCAATATTCATGCATCGAGGTTTCTTTTAGTAATGAGTACTGACAAATACCCCAGATAATATCCAGCGTCCCTCCGGACGAGGGAAGTTCCATTCAACGTGACTCAACTGCCGAAAATAACGCGATCAGTGTGGCTAAACATTAAATTTAATGACTATATAATTGGAGCTGATGAATCGTGTTCGGCGCACTGGTAATTATAATTGCAAAATCAAATGTATGGTAAGTCACAATTTCGTGGCGTAATGCAACCCGAATCATTCGACTGAAAATTTAGTGAATATATAACGATACGCGTGCGGTTGTATGAATCACGAGTGGTATATCGATAAGTACACAGAGGCAAAGAGAACTGATGAGATACAGTTAAAACTCGATTTTTTCCATTCCCCTTAATTTTTCATCATCAATAAAAAAACATAACCTCAAAAGCAGAAATAATGTTAGTTCTAAAGAAAAAAAAATGTTTCCACATTGACAATCATTAATATAATTTAATATTAATATAAAAGAAATTAACTAAATAAAAAACTTGGACATTTGAAAAAAAATCATTTTTTCACATTGATAATAATTAATATTCTTGATTATTAATTATCAAATAATATTAATTATTATCAACGTGAACAAAAAATGATTTTTTTTCAAATGTCCAAGTTTTTTTATTTAGTTAATTATTTTTTTTTATCTCTAAAATGTGGAAAATTTATATTTTTTAAATGTCCAACGTTCTTTTTTTTCAAATGTCTAAAAAAAAACTTGGACGTTTGAAAAAAAATTATTTTTCCACATTGATAATAATAAATATTATTTAATATTAATTATTATCAAAATAGAAAAATGATTTTTTCCAAATATTCAATTTTTTAAATCTCTGCTATTTAGCAAAGATACTGTTTGAAATTGACAATAAAAACGGTTCGTCGTTTTATTTAACAATGGCTATTGTTCGTCATACATACATACATATATATATAGATGATTTGCTTTCATCAAACTGCTGATTGTAACCAAACAAGGGTGATTTAAATGCATTATTTTTTCTCAGTGATTTTAGAGTGCCCTCCAAGTGATGAGAAGTCAGTGTTCCACTGTAGGTATTCCATTGGGGTAATGATAGCCAAGGCTAAAAAGGACGTAAAAGCCTGTGGGGTTTCTTCAAAGGGTGGTCATAGCTGTAACGATGAGTGTCAGGACACGAAATGGAGTAACAAAATTTGAGCCTTCATTATTCCAGATTACGATAGTTTTGGCTTCGGCTAATACTACTCTCATCTATGATGCAGGATAAAAGAATTCTCAAAACGTAATGTTGAATTCGTAATGAACGATGAAAGAACAAAAAAAAATTCAAAGAAATTCAGAATTTTAAAGACAAACTTCCACCACTTGAAAAACGTCTACGTCATCACGAAAAATTGATAAAACATGGGTACGTACGTTGAGAAGTCGACAAGATTGTTTCCACGAAAAGCTAGCCCTAAACGTGGGCGATACCAAAAAAAAAAAAAAAAAAAAAAATACGTGTTGTTCGAAATAGGAATTATGATGATGGAGGGTTGTTTGACGCGAAGGTTCGGCTCGTGACTGTCAGCTCGGACGTTCCTAATACCAGGTTCTTGAATATATATCTTCTTCGTGGATACCCAACGACGCGCCATACCGTTTCGTCCCATTTTGCACGTGCCAACCAAGCTTATTGAACCCAGTCTTCATATTTGGATTGCTGTCTTGTGTACGAATGCACGTACGGTTGTACACGTCTGTGTCAAAATTGTGGATCGGTCACTATAAATAGAAAATACATGTATGCAGGAATAACTCCACATCCAGCATTGTTCAAGAGTGATAGGGTACCAAATATCCGTACGAATTTTTATATCCGTCGATATATAGAGGGTGGACGGAAATCCAATCTATTCCTTGAAAGGGATCGTCCTAAAAGTCGTTAGAAACTAATTAAATCCGTCAACCGAGGGTCAAAATTTAGTAATTACTGAATTATCAGTAATGTTATAATTACTGATAATTCAGTAAGCACTAAATTTTTAGAGCAAAAAAATTTAGTACTTACTGAATTATCAGTAGTGTTATAATTACTGATAATTCAGTAAGCACTGAATTTTCAAAGCAAACAAAATTTAGTACTTACTGAATTATCAGTAGTGTTATAATTACTGATAATTCAGTAAGCACTAAATTTTCAAAGCAAACAAAATTTAGTGCTTACTGAATTATCAGTAATGTTATAATTACTGATAATTCAGTAAGCACTAAATTTTCAAAGCAAACAAAATTCAGTGCTTACTGAATTATCAGTAATGTTATAATTACTGATAATTCAGTAAGCACTGAATTTTCAAAGCAAACAAAAT
>JAPYZI010005571.1:0-19630 GCA_030523105.1 Ophioninae sp. A BG-2022a | reverse complement strand
CGCTTCCCCTCGCCCCCTCTCCACCTCCCCCCCCGTAACAAAAGCTTCCTCCCCCGCCCCCCCCCCCCCCCGCCGCACGCTTCACTCTTCAACCCTCTTCTCTTCATTCTTTCGATCCGTTCAATCGTCTTTCAGGCGGAGCTTTTGTATCGCTGGAGTACGAGGTGCTCCGCTACAAGCCGAGCGGCCAACTCGAATCCGCATAACTATAGACGTGTGTAGACGAGCTTTTCCCGTACACGGGATACAAAGCTTCCGAGTACAGTGAAACTTCCGATAAGTTGCCGAGAGATGAAAGCTCTCCTTATTGACCGGAAAATCTCGCCGTCTAGTGAATTCCGCAGCAGTCGAAAAAGACTGTTTCCAATCCTTCCTGCCACTTCCTCTTTTCAGTTTATTTTTAAGAAAATTTCATCCTCGTTTTCTCCCGGATTGTCGTTCTTTTTATATATTTTTTTTTACTTATAAATTTGTCTCACAAATTTGTAAATCGATAAGAAAAATTGAAGTACGAACCGCGAAATTACGGTCATCTTGTGAAATAATAGTAAAATAATAAGATTAACGTTACGATTTTTTAAATTAAATTACATTGTCATTTATAGATGCCACAATTATATAATTGTTCAATTGAATATTACAATTACAAAGACGCATGAAACGAGGTAGAATATATATTTTTAATTAATCGAATAACGTTGATTATAAAATCAATATGGCAATTGCAATGACCTTTTTGCTTGGATCCGTTTTGTTTTGTACAAGAGTATCGGGTATAGCACTCTCCAAATAATTATAAAATAATCGAATAGAGTGATAAAAAATTCTCGTAAAACTTCCGCTTTTTAAACAAGCCACCTTTCGTCATTATTATTAATTGTCATTGTCTTCGCTTATCGCGGCGTTTCCAACTTCGCTTATTCCCAACATACCCGAACAATTTAATCCGATTAAAAATCTTCCAAGTTTGTTTGGGTTCGTTTCTTGGTCTAGCTCGTTTCCCCGCTCTTTTTCCATTTCCGCTTTGAATATTTTTGACTACTCGAATCGGAATGGTACCTGAACGTCTGATTTGCGTCAGGCAGGTCGTATTAGGATGGAAACTTTTGGATTTGACGTTTGACGTACGAGTTGTAAAGAAAAAAAAAAAGTAATAATAATAATAATATTGAATTCCTCGACACCATCGAGCGAAGGAGGTACGAAGCCGAGTTCCACTGTAGATCGAAGGGAGACGAGGACCGCGATGAGGACGTCAACGACTGGCGTACAAAGACCGGCGCGAAGGGGAAACGAGCCGAAATTGCTCGCACGTATACGGGCCGGAATATATCTGACAGAGTCCGGATCCCGGGTATCCGGGACCACCGCGGGTACACAATCATCGCTCGAAGAAAGAGAGAGAGGGAGAGAGAGAGAGGGCGAGAGGGTGAAGGAGGATGAAGGGAAATATAAAGGAAAAGGGAGTGAGAGAGGGCGGAAGAAGGATTCTCACGAAGCTGGTCACCCTACAGCCTCGTTCGCTCTCCCGTATCCACGATAGGCTTATCCCTTGGCCAATTTCAATATATCGCGCGGTTCCGGTGGTTTCCCTCTCTCTCTCCCTTCCCCCAACCGTTCTATCCAGCGTTTGTTCGCCTCGCGTCGATCACTCGCTTCTGTGCATTTATATACGCGTTCGTTCAATGGATGGCTCTCGATGTCAATCGTTCTCTCTCTCTCTCTCTATCTCTCTCTCTTTCTTCTCTTTCTTACACTCCCTCTTGATTTTCATTTTCACTTTCGTTTTCGCACGCTTCGATCGATATATTTACAAAAATATAAAAAAATATAAAAATATTGCTCCGGGTTAGAAAACCCGAATTTCGAATGACCAGAAGGCTCAAAATTCCGAATTTTAATATTTCGAAACTACAAATTTCCTAAAGCACGTTCCAGAAAAAGATTGACGAAATTTTTGAAGCTTAGAAAAGTAAAAATAAAAATATATTTGAAAATTCAGTTGGGGTATAAAACACAATTTTGAAAAAATTGGTATTTTAATTTTTTTGAATTAAACTATACTGGTAAACAACAAATATACTACTCTCAGTTAACGCGCTGATTGCTCTCTCCCTCTCTCCCTCTCTCTCTCTCTCTCTCTCTCGACGCGTTATCGCTTCGGTTTGCACGATCGTTTCTACTCAAGGGCGATTGAGGGAGCTTATACGAGTTTTGCCGTACCGGCGGATTCTCCCCCGTTTGTTGCGATAAGAGAGGGATTCGCCGGCCGATTCACGACTCGGATGAAACGCGGAAAGAGGACGGAGAGATTACGATTCCGGTGTGGATGTACACGTGGGCCACTGTGCACGGTGGCCAGAGGTGTAGAGAGATCGCGACCGGACGAGATCGCAAGAGAGACGAGCTATCGAGGTTGGAGTTGCGGGTGAGGAAGAGGTCGAGAGGGACAGGAGGGGGGGGGGGTGGGGGGAGTTTCGTAGGAGATGGATCACCGTGCTTTGTACCTGTGCAGAGGGAGAGGAAAGACAGGCGGATCGAGATGAAAAGTGAGACTAGAATCGGAAGATAAAAAGAGGGAGGGAGGGAGAGGGGTGGGCAGTCGATAGAGACTAGAATAGAAGCTGATGTCTCGCTTCGTTACACGCCACGATCAATCACGACGACCCTCTCCCAACGTCCCTTTTATCCCTTCGTCCATCTTTGTCCGTGTCCCTTATCTTCTGGCTATCTCTCTCTTCCTCTCTTTCTTTCGTTCTCTTAGCTTCTTTCGTCTCTTCTTTTTTTTTTGTTTAGCCTTCTCTGTCTCTTTCGTATTTTCATTCTGTCAAATTTCCCAGATTTCGTCTCCAAACTTTTCATCGTCATTACTCCTGGTAACCTTTTTGCCCTCTTGTACTTCACTCTCTCTCCCTCTCTTGCGTTATATGATACGTTATATTTTGAATTATTTCAGTAGATTTTTTTATATTTTTAACTTACGTGTGGAAAGTGTGAGTGTGCTTTTTATTTTGTATTTTTATGTTATTGCCTCATAGATCACTAAAGCATAAATAAAATTATCGATCAATCTTCAATTCTTACATTTCTTTCTTGTTTTTAGCAGAGAGTTTAATTTATATTCTTGTATCGAGATTTTTCTTTGTTTATTTATACATCTTTGTATTTTTTCTGTATTCGAGAGATTTGAGAAATCCAATGATTTCTTCGGATTTCCTGTTTATATGAAAAGTATGGAAATTACACGAGAGAGAACGTTTCCTCTCTCCAACTGGGCCAATAAACCAAGCCATCAATTTCTTTCCAAAAAAATGATGAATTCCCATTTCTCCTCGTCTAATCTCTCTTCGTCTTCCTCGGGTTCCGTCACTAGTGCAGCACCCCCGGGGTGGCCAACTTTACAACATCACCCGGCACTTCCGGGGCTCGATCGTTTGCAGAGGGAGAGAGAAAAGTCGAAAAGTCTCGGTCCCCCTTTCGACTTCGGTCCCCTTCGACTTACCGGCTCGTCGCTCGGCTTCCTCTTTCTCACGAGTATAATTATGTATATATATATATACACATATATATTTTTTTATTTATGTACGAACACTTCCTCCCGCACGTTTTTTTGTTCCCGTTGGTCCTGAGGCTCGATTCCCATTTTGACGGTATTAGCCCTCCGGTTGATGTGACTCGGTGCTCTCAAGTGACGACCGTACAGTATTTACAATGTCACATCCGTACACGTATGTAGGTTGGAAATTATACGCGGCTCCCGATCGTCCAACTCCATTAGCTCCACTTCCCCCACCCCGATTTTTTTCTCCCTCCGTCGCATTCCTCACCGCTGATGGCTGAACTCTTTTTTTTTCCATCTTCTTTTTTTTACTCCTCATTTTCTCTTTTTTCGTGTCGAGTACTCAAGCATCGCATAATGAGCGTCTGTCAACGGGGTTTTCTCGGAGTATCCAGTACCTAATAGTGGGACTTATTCGGAACGCGTTAATAGCCGGCCTTGATGGACAATTAGCCGGAGGGCCTGAACGCACTTGTCGATCTATACTCCGGTTCTTCCCTCTTCCGTACTCGTACTTTCCTTTTTCATACACGTACAGAGTGCCACCAAAGGCTCTTTCCTTTTTCACACCGAACACGCCTCCATTTTGTTTCTTTTTTTCCTCTAGGGAAAATAGTTTTTAGTCTTTCAAATTAAATTGAAATAATATTAATTAATTTAATTTAATTCAAATATTTGAATAATTATTTTGTATAAATAAATATACATATATAAGTATAAGTTAATTTCATTTTAAATAGTTGCTTGAAATAGTGAAAAAAAATATTAATAGTATTATTATTCTAAAAAGTATAAATAAAAAATAGTTGTGTTTTTTTTTTCAATGGAAACGTAAAAAAATATACGAGAGAGTTTATTTTTTTTAATTTTTCGAAACGTTCATGAACGATGATGAATGACGTCACTATTCGAAGCTCCCTGTAAAAAGCGTGTACTATAGAGCGTTGGGAAAAGTAGCCACGATACGGACCGAGAGATCTCGTGCAGTCCAACGGACATTCACGATGAGTGAGAGTAGCCGCGAGAGAGTAATGACAGTGCATGTATTACGAGCCACACACGTTGGCCCGTACGGTGCGCACCCCGCGAGTAACGCGAGACTCACCGACTGGGCGTTCGTCCTCCCGCGTTTCCACACGCGAAGCTTGATATTCCGACAGGACGGGGAGGAACCAAAAAAAGAGCAAGACAGAGGACGAAAGATTTATTGATAATATTTATTATGCCCCAGTAAAGTTCCCGAAAAATCTAACGAACGGAATAAGCAATATTAAATAAACTATATTTGAAAAAAAAATATCATCGAAATTGAAAAAAAGGATTTATTAATTCAATTGTATTTTTTAGTTTTTTTTATTTTATTTTATTATTATTTACATTTTTTTATTTCATTACAAATTTAATTATTTCAGTTTGTATTTTTTTAAGTTTTAATGAGCAATTAAAGCGTGGTAATTAGCCGTGCTAATTCATACAAAAAATGTCGGACGGATTCGAGTTAATAATGAAAAACTGTTTTTAAAAGAAACAATAGGAAAAAGTGATAAAAAAAAATTGGGGAAAAGAATCGAGAGGAAAGAAAGTTGAAATTATGGAGAAGGGAGCCGAGGGACGAAAAACACAGAGAACAAAGGCAACGAAAGATACAGATTCATCGTCGAGTTCGGTCGGGTGCTCCTCCCAGACCGGGCATCAAATTACGTAACATACATATACAGACGAATCTAGACCTTCCCGTTGTGGCTCGTCTTTCAAATAATCAGAAGGGCGTAATTCGCGTTACCTTTTATCGTGGATCATCGGTACAAAGCCCTGTTATTTTTGGGAGTACTCGATTCATAAATCCACTCGTGTGTGGCTACGTACAGGGTGTACCGTTTTAACAGTGACACTCGTCATTTTTTAATACCAGGTGTTTAAAAATCCATTTTTTAATCAAGTAAAATTTTCAACGACGCTACATATATCTTATTCCCGAATAAATTTCTTCGATACTTTGGATATTCGATTAAAAATAAAAAGATCGAAATATTCCGTTACCCCGCAAAATATCTTGAAAAATAAAAACCCAACGAAAAAACGTTTGAAACAAAACATACTCCTCCGACTGTGTGAAAAACGATACTGAAATAAAGAGCACAATTTTGTATTGAAAAAACGAAGGTGACCTTGAAAAAACTTGGAAAATAAGTAATAATAAAAAAACGTTCAGCGTCATATTGTTCCTTCGTTGAAACCATGAAACTTTTGTTCGAAACGTTTATCTTCAAAGTGCTTCGGTCCACAGATATCGGATGGTGGAAACGTTCAACGAGTCACCCTGTATGCAGCTTCGAGTACAGGAGTTTGATACAAATGGGGTTATATTTATCCGGAGGTGTACGGTTGGTTCGCGGTCAACGGCTCATCCCTACAAGTATACGGTAGTCGATACGTATACCTCGGGATTAATTAAAAGTCGTGCTCGGCGCAAATAAACCGTGCACATCGGTCCGTACCGGGTATAGATACGCGGATGCTCGGGGTTCGATAAAATTCATGCATCCGAGACGAGAGGTATATATGTAGGCCGCAATGAGAGTATATCCTCGGTGTCTCACGTGCGAACTCGGTATACCCGAGACTGGTCGCCCCTCCCCCCACCCCTGGCCCATCTTTGCTCCGGTGGGCAGTCGGCCCTTTTCCTTTCGCGACAACCACGTCCACCACCGTCCTCGCCGCGATCCACGATCGGTCCATTAAACTTGGATTAAACGAGGCTTGCCGCGTCTCCCCGTGTACGTATATAGGTAACAAGGGTGCTGCCGGAAAGAACTCTTCCAACTGACGAAGACGCTGTCTCGGTATAATACTAAAAATAGCTTCGCGTCCTTCCTCAACAAGGTCCGACAGAGTCCAACGGATCGATCATCGTTTTTCTCCTTTCGTACCCACGTGAACACTCTTTTACTTTTCTATTTTTTTGTATTATTTATCTTTCGAAGCTAAGTTTCGTTGAATCAGGAAAAATTAATCGAATGAAAAGATTTTTTTTTATTAATCTTTTGCATAATCAGTCATAATCGTTTTTTCTTTCGTAAGAAAATGTTTTCTTTCATAATTTCGTACCTAAAGAAACCCAATCGAAATCGAACAAAGTTTTGAATTATGGGGAATTCATTAAATCAAAAGTTTTTCATTAATCTTTCAAACCAAAGTTTTGTATCTTTAATTAATTGAATAATTCTTCATTAATTAATCGATGACGCGTTCTATTCTTCAATTAATTTATCGGTTACTTATTTTTTTCATTTATTCATATATACATTTATTTGTCTGTTAATTTATCAATTTATGTATTTATATACCTGTCCATCAATTAATTCATCAAATATTACATTTTGAAATTTATGTTTTTATTCGTTAAGCATCTTTTCATTTGTTCCTTCACTGATTAATTCCTCTATTCGTTCCGTTCAAAATTAATTAATTTTAGCCTGTTCGGGAGCCAAGACTTCCGCAGGCAGTTTCCAAAGAAATTCACGGGCTATTCGGGTATAGTAAGCGCCAAAAAAAACTCGCGGCTCCCAGCAAATTACAACGCGGCGAGTTCCTTTTTCCGTCGTTTCCGAATCGTGCCATTTATTGGACACCGAGTCCATGTAGAATTTTGCATTAGCACGATCGCGATATATATATATATATATACCTACATAAATATATAAATTTGTACATATACATAGAAATGGAAAATTTCTACACCGGTTTTAACCATAAATCTTTCAAAATGTACAAATGCGAAGTCGCGGTCCAAAAGCACAAAGAACTTGTTGTACCGGGGGTGGCCGAGCTGTAGGTACGTGTACAGCTTCGCGGTACGGTGCGATCCTGACATCGAGAACCAATTAGTTATTCCTCGTGTTATATCGCTCCACGTCCGTGCGGTCAGGCTTCTCTCTCTCTCACTCTTACTCCTCCCTCTTTTCCTCTCTCTTCTCCCCCTCCCCTTTCCTTATTTTTCTTTCTCTTGGCTTTGCCCCCGTTCCAGGCGAGTGGGGTGACAGTGAAAAATGAATTACTCCGTTCCTCCGACTCTTTGTTTTCTCGCTCTTCTTACGATATTCTTCCCTCTTCGTCTTCGCGATTCAACGGCCAAAAAAGTGGCGCTCGTAACATCCGATATTGCGAATCTGTCTTGTTTCGGATTTGTACTCGAAACTCGATATATATATATATATATATTATATTACATAAACGTCATTGATGAAAGTATTGGTCGAGTATAACGGTCACCGCTCCAAGTATTGATCGTTCACCAGCCAGTTCTAAGAAAGAAAAATAAATCCAGTCACAATTTCGGGGATGAGTGAATATCTCGATCTCGAGTCGGACGCACCAATGATGACGCTGAATCAAGATGCTTATCTCGGCGTCTCGTCGTCTCCGTTGTCAAAGGGGAACAAGCGCGAAATTAGAAAGAGAAACCGGCGAGGAAAAGAAAAAGGAAGATACGAAAGCCGGAGAAAACGAAATGGAAGAAAAAAAGGAAGGAAGAATAAAAGGGGAGATGGAAGCGATGGGCGGTGTAGGTGTCTTCGCTACCAGATGTACACAAATGAAATACTCTCTCTCTCTCTTTTTCTCTCTTTTTATCTTCTCTTATCTACCTCTCGGGTGACGCGACTGCATGCCTCTGCAATAATATACTCATGCGAACGCGGACCGTCTCGCACGTCACGTGGTACACGCTCTCTTGTTCTCGCTCCTCCCATTCGGAAACTTCGCCCCGAAGAACTTTTCTCGAAGTCTTTTTTGCAGTTCACTTGGATTTTTATTCTTTGCGCTCGAACTCGAATCGGTACACGGGACCGATATGCATCAGTTGTATGAGCCGTGAACTGTATCCGCTCCTGCGAAACATCGATGTTTGCGCGTGTACGGGGTGTGATCGTAAAAGTCGATGGAAATCCATGATCCTATTGGAAAATCACAATTAAGATTTCGTCTGTTCTCCAACGGTTTCCACTTTTTTTCTTTTCTCTATTATTATCGAATATTTTACGCGATACAAATACTTCGTTTTTTTTTTTCATTAAAAATGTTTATTAATAATTTTTATTGATAAATTTTTACATGTAAAATTTCATGAGGAAAGATATGTAAAGAATATTTCATATTTTTAAAATAAAAATATGTATTTCAATTTATTTTATATCAATCGAGTATTTATAATTTACAATTTAACAATTTTCAGTTAATTCACCTATCTTTTTTTATTTTTTACGTTTTCTTTATTTTCTAAATTTCTAAATTTTTTTTCTAAATTTTTTCTAAATTTACAAAATTTAGAAAAAAAATTTTCTATATTTCTAAATTTATTTTCTAAATTTTCTGGGTCCCCTCAAACATAAAAAAAGTAACTTTTTAAAAAACAAGAAAAACTCGGTCCGATGAATTTTTCGACGATACTAGATTTGATCCGTTTGAATGTGGACACTCCCTACATTAGAGCGCGCACATACTTGTTTTCGTACAGGAAGGGGTATATATTGTGGCGTACAAGACAAGTCGGGTGTACGCGGACTTTTTTTTTCTCGCGGGTACAACGATCGAACGCCTTATTCGCGAACCCCCTATATATTTATTCCCACGTTGCTTTTTCTCCATCGATTCTGTATTATCGTACGAAACGCTCAACGCGATCAGAAATTGGTACAGTCGTTTCTATCGAGGTCCATCGTTTCCGGTTCACTGTCAGATCGAACGTGTTCTTTTTTTCATTTTTTTTTTAAATTGGTAAAAAATATTCCAATTGATTTCCCTCAAGTGCGAGTTTTTTCTAATTATTTGTTAATTTTTTATGATACCCGGTAGATTTTATTTTATTTTATTATATTGTATTTGTTTGGGTTTTAAAAATCATTTTTTTTAATATCTACAAGTACAAAAAATTTACGAATAAATTTAAGGAATTGAAACAATTGCACGTTTTCTCAACAAATAAAAATATACACAAAAATCATCAAATTTTCTTTCCCAACAAATATCGTTTCGTTCACTTCTGTATTATTTTTGTTTTTTAATAAAAGTAAAATTGTCATTTTTTAATACTGTAACTCAACCACCCACGGACGAGATACGGAACCGATGAGGAAAGAAGGATACGAGATGCAATTTAGAATCGTCGCGTTGTCGCGTGTACTCGACGCTCGTATTCTCGTATCGGAGGACGATCGCGATATAGTCGAGATCGAGATACGAAAGTTTGTTAAATCGTGAAGGAAAAGAAATTGATAATAAAAATAAGTGTCGTACCACTTTTTTAAATGAATAAAAATAAAATAAAATAAAATAAAATAAAATAAAATAAAATAAAATAAAATAAAATAAAATAAAATAAAATAAAATAAAATAAAATAAAATAAAATAAAATAAGAAGAAACGATTCTTTATACATTTTGAGTCGAATATCGTCTTGACAATATCCACAAATATCGCGATGATTACCGCGTGGCTCGTTTATATTTACGACGTTTCGTGAATAGATCGACGTTCCTATAAAAAGTCACGAGAAAATCGTTGCTCCCGCTGGAAACTTTATTGTCCTCGTATACAGTAGAGGGAAACTAACGCTGCGCATATATTTCACGATAAAATTCTCATCCGTTTGGACGACGACGACGACGAGCATTTTCGTCGCGATGATGATGATGATGATGATCATCATCATCGTCGTCGTTTTCGTGACGGGGCCCACGCGATTTTACCGATCTATCGACCATCACGAGGATATCTTCTCTTCCGTCCCGTTGGGCACTTACGTCATGCGTGATCCTTGACTTTCCCAAAGATACTCACTTCGATATATCTTCCGTACCGTGTCGCCTCTGTATACGTATAAACTATACAATACTACGCAAAAGTGAGTTTGGCGACTATTAATCATTGACCTATCGCATCAATAAATAAAAGCTTGTAAAAAAAAAAAAAAAACGTTCTCAATATCTCACTCGCACAAAAAACGCTAAAAGTCAAAAATGTTTAAAAAAGTTTTCGAAAAGTGTAAACATATTTCGACACCATTAAAAAAAAAATTGAAGAATTCAGGAAATCGAGATAGACAATTTTATTCAGAGTGAAAATTGACGTATCTTCGTTTCGAAAATCATAATTTAATTTTTGCTTTGAGGATTCTTAATTAAAAAAAAACAATAATATCTTTTTATCCTAAGAAATTGATAGAACGAATAAAAAATTCCAAATAATTAGAAATTAACAAATTTACTTCTTTAATATTTTTTTATTATCAATACTCAAAACGAGATACAACTCCAACAAGAATAATATTTTCAATAAACTAATGACTAATATTTTGTTATTGTAAAACAAAATCTGATTAAAAAAGCTGAAGAGAGCCACATTCTCGTTGGTACATCAAAACTCGACCGATTTAAATCGTCGATTAAACTTAATTAATTAATTACCAATTCGAAACGTCGAACTTAATTAGTCAACTAAATTAGTTGATTAAAAAAAAAAAAACAAAAATGAAAAA
Organism: Ophioninae sp. A BG-2022a; assembly: GCA_030523105.1. Taxonomy (NCBI): domain Eukaryota; kingdom Metazoa; phylum Arthropoda; class Insecta; order Hymenoptera; family Ichneumonidae; species Ophioninae sp. A BG-2022a. The sequence goes on along the minus strand of JAPYZI010005571.1, from coordinate 8,537 downwards.
ATGACAAATGTTTCGCGACCGAGAAGTCGAAATTTTTCGCGACCCGGTAAAATTGAATTTTTGATCGGTATTGTACATCGAGTTGTACGTAAGTATACCTATATACACCGGGCTTCGGATGTTGCGTGGGATCTATCCATTGTGCTCGAGCGTGCCCATATTTTCAGAATTTCTTTTGGCCTTTTCTCGGTGCTCGTTTCTCTCTCTCCCTCTCTCTCTCGTATAAGAGGGGGGGGGGGGGGAATACGAATACATCGAGACCAAAACCCACGCAACCCTCATTTCCCCCTCCCTCCTCGCGGTTTCCTCCCGCACTGGTTCGCCTCTGCGATGGTGCAGGTTCGCGAAATCGCCCGAGTCTTCTTCCTCGAGTTATCTCCGTTATATGCCGTGAGTGAGAAACCGCACGAGGGCGTAACTCACGCACGCGTGCGTGCGTGCCACGTTGCACGAAACAAGTTGCGACTGCGTTCGCGCGCCCTCGAATTTATATGCGCGCGCTCTTGTACTACAGGGTGGCGATGAAAAGATACTCCGATGATCTTTAAGGGCCTGACACTGAGTTTTTAATGGCCTTTCGAAAGTTAAAAGAAAGAAAAGAAAAATAAAAAAAAAAGTCATCACTCCGACAAAAAAAATTTAGGATATATAAAATCGAGTGGAAAATTTATATAATCGTTATAAGGAAAATAAAATCTGTGATAATATAATAATTTGTATAATAAATAATATAGTTATAGTTGTGTCGTTATAATATTATGATATAATAATCTATATAATAAAATTAATGTATAGTCAAATAATTAAATGTAATATAAAATAAAATTAAGAAAATTCAATTGATACGTTTTATGAAAAAATTCATTTAAAAAAAAATAATAATTTATCAATTAAATTGAATAATTGTATTTAACGATTTTTGTTTATCGTTCTCTTTGACTTCGAAATGAAATTTCGAAGTCAAATTCGAAATGAAATTTTGATTTTTTTCGAATCATTTTTCCGCCTCGTGATACTCGTTACAAAAATACGTTGTTTTTTTTCTTTTTTTTCTACGAAATGCACTGAATATTTCACATTTGGTGGGTAGCGTATTTCCAGACCGATTTTCTTTCAAATTTATGGCCACCTGGCAATTGTCACCCCGTATATACATGTATACATGTGAGTGTATATATTTAGAGAGGAGGTGAGAAAAACGAGACATGTGCGTCCGGTCCTGCAAAACTTGTCTCGAGCTCTCTGCGAAAAAAAGACGCATTCCTTCTTGATGAGCCTTCAAGTGACACTTGTGACGGGTCGCCCCCCCCCCCCCCCCCCCCCCCCGCCGTTCTTTAACTCTACCTCCCCCTTCTCACTCGGTAGTCGTAAATGACTTCCGCAAAAGGTGTTTCCACCCTCCAATCAATTAGTCCCGCGACCTTATCTCGCCTCATTAAGGTACGCATTTTCTCGCGCCCGCAATTAAAATGTAATACCTGCTCGCTCTTTTATCCTATAATTTTTTATTTTTTTATTCCACCGGTTTTACTCGATTTAACATCGCTGCGCTCAATTTATCAATTACAGGAACTAAATATATTCTGGTACGCGTTATTGAAAACGAGGAAAAATACGGGTATCTGAAAAAATAATTAATAATTAATTTTTATCAGATCTGAATGAGGATTATTAAATTCCAGATATGCAACGATACTGCTAAGCATTCTTTTAATGAAATTTTATTCCAATTATTCACTTCAAAGTGCACCCGATACATTTTTTTCGACGAGGGAATGCGTTTTATTGGTTTTTAATTTTTTTTTATTCTCCAAATTCATTTTTTTGAATGGTCCATTTTTTATTTTTGTTTAAAAATGCCCCAATTCTGATTTTTTTTTCTCAGAATACTCCGATTGTAATTTTGACCGGAATCCAGCAATTTTTATTTTTATTCGAAATGTTCGATTTTTTTTTACTAATATTACTTGTTATAAAAAAAAGCTATATTTTTTTCATAAGTCACTTGAAAAATCATTGAAAATATTGAATTATTAAAAAACGAACAAATATTGAAGATTTTAATGCTTATCGGGTATGTAAATGTAACACAATACTGACCGTTTATATACACGTAAACTCAATTGAAATAATGCTCTCGAATTTACAATGCGCCCGAAATGAAATTTGCATCGCGTATCGACTCAATCAACCACGAAACGCGCGAAAATGAGCACAAATTTCCGCGGTTGAAAACAACACCGACATAAACGCGCAAAAATGACAATGTCGATAAATAAAAAAATTTCAATTTGTGTTTCAGGTAAGCAAGCCATCCATTATGGGGTTACATTTATTCGGGTGTACGTTTATTGCTGGGGAAAATGCTTTCCCGAAGGATCGAGGTACGTGACTTTAATATGATAAATTCCTGGATAATCGAATAATAAAAAAAAAAATATTTAAAAAAATTCCCTACAAACGTTCAAACGTAAATAATAATTTCATAAATAAAAAATTGGAAAATAAAAAAATTTGTATCAAGAATAAATCAGAAAGAAAATTCAATAACAAAAAAGTCACAATATTTGTCCATGAATTTCAAATGTCACATATAAAAAATAATAAATTAAAAAAATCAATCGATAAAAACTTCAAATTAAAAACAAATAAAACAATAAAATAAAACCAACTATCATCGATATGAAATTCCAAAAAAATCGTAATTCTACAACGATAAAGTACAATTTGTTAAATAGTTAGTAAAAAAAAGAGAACGCAGGGTGAAAATTTCGTGGAATTTGAAAATACAAATTCAAGGGAGTATACACCATGAATTTCGATAATTACAAAACCACGCACCGTTCGAACCTGAATCGAGGTATTTGCGTCACAGAGTGTAAAAGTATTTGACTCGGTCGTTGGCGACTCGATTTCCGTGTGAGTCCATAAAAACAAGTTGCCGCTATTATTTTTCAATCCCTTGCTCGCGAAAACATTGCTGCTCGGGATAAAATACAGATTTGGAAATTTGTAAAACGGAGGGAGCGTTTGTGCGACGCGTTTTCATACACGGGCTCGCCCGACGTAAATCGAAACGTTGAACAACAAATTTTATTTGGCTCGTTCGAGAATTTTATTCGGGAAAAATAAACAAACGTTCGATGCCGGCGCCGCCGATTTTGTCAGCGAAAGTTGGTCGATGGTGCGAATCGGAACGCGCGTGCAGATTCGATGAAATACTCGGCAGGAGTTCCGGGGATGGCGACGCCATTCGTGCTAATGATTCGACGCGCTCCGCTCCTGTTGTTTACGGAGGATCGCACGCGATGCGTGATTTCGCTATTAATCCCAGAATTCTACTGTACATGTGTGAGGGACGAATAAACCGAGCGAGAGAAAGTCAAAGAGAACGATAAACAAAAATCGTAAAATACAATTATTCAATTTAATTGATAAATTATTATTTTTATTTATAATATATAAACTAGAATATTTATGTACTGTCAAGTGGGAAAAGAAAAACAATAACGAGCTGTAAAAATACAAATATTTTGTTTAATTTGTAAACTATTTGATTTCATGAATACATTAATCATTTTATTTATATTATTTATTTATTTATTTATATTATATAAACCAAATAATTTATGTACTATAAGGGTAGCGAGGGAAGAACGAAAAGACAAAAAGAATAACCAAACAACTATTATTTTATCCATTTACATATTTTTTGCTGCTTCGAAAATTATATTTATCATTTAAAATTCATTACGTATTTAATATTCTATATAATTGATTATATTGATATTATTTATTGATATTAGTAACCAAGGATTACGATTTTCTTTGATCATTCCTCTACTTTTTTATTCCCCATTGTATACAGGGATTTTCAAAATAATATAAATGTTTTATTCATAAAAGGAACGTAAAAGAAAAAGCTGGGTACTTCGATTCCTGAATTTCCATTTGCTGGACCTGAAAACATGATTTTTGTATTATCAATAAAAAATATTATCATCATTTGGATTTTACGAAGGAAGATCAGGTTTTCTCTCTCTGTCTTTTTCCTTCCATTGGGAGCTGGTCTTCCGATGCCCGTTACACGCAACAGCATCGATGGAACCTTTTAATCGAGGGTTCCAAACGAGCACGATGCCACCACGATCGCACCGGTTCCTCGCTTTTCCCTCATCCCTCTATCCCGAGTTTTGCGGCCTCTCCCGATTTTCCAACGCTCTTGACGCCGCGCTTAAATTTCTCGGGACTTCGTTAACACACCGGAAGTGGTCGGTAACGAGCGTCGTCGATACCCGGCTCTCATCTCGACGCAGACTCATTCGCGATAGTTGTACGTTTTTTTCTTCTTTTCTTTTTTCCTTCTTTTTCCTCCTTGCACCGATATCGATAGGGAACAATTTGGATTGATATTTTCGTGTGTCCGCCTGCAAGGGCTTTTCCGATAATCCTCTTCGGAAAAGATTCCGAAAAACCACGAACAGTAAAAAAGGGAGGGGAGAGAAAAAACTTTTTTTTTATTTTCAATCGAAATGTTTTTATTAGTTCAACAAACGTTTAAAGTAAGAAGTTTTTTTTATTATTGTATGAACAACGATGAGAAATTCATAAAAACACATGTTTTTTCGTGTCAATACATTTTTCAAAATTTTTATTGCGATACAACATAAAAAAAAACATCTTTAGTGTCGAGATAAAATAGTAAAAAAATTGTATGAACAAGATCTGTTATATAATAAATTGAGAAATACTATTTAAAATTAAATAAAAAATAAAACAACCTCCTTCTAAAATCAATTCATAATAATTACTTATTATTATTTCTTATCATTGAACTATCAGAAAAAAAAATATCGCAGATCGAATAAAAACGGAAAACCATAAATTCCAACAAAGTAAAAAAATGTTCTTTCAAAAGTGAGCGAGTCGTGGAAGAGTTTTGAAAAAAAATGTAAAAAAAAAAGGAAGAAAAAAGAATAATACTGCGGTCCATTCGACACGGAATGGAGCGCGGTGGTCCGAAACCTCGAGAATATTTCCAATCGGTTTACTAACGAATTGGCGTTCCCATTAAACCGGTGGATTTCCATTCGAGATTGACGAATGCCAGGAGAAAGAGAGAGAGAGAAAGAAAGAGAGAGAGGGAGAGAGAAAGTGAGGAGAAAATAGAGGCAAAGAGAGAGAGAGAGTAGAAAGGAACGGATGTTGAAGGGGCAAAGAGGGAGAAAAACAAAGAGGATTAATACCGCTCGATCAGTCTCATCCCTTAGCTCCTCTTGCTCCCATGGTCGATTCGCCAGCGCTCTCTCTCCGGTAGAGAGCAGAGCCATCGCTTTAATGAAGACTCTATCACGTCTTAATCGAACGTTCAGCTTCTCGCCGTCTTTTTTTCTTCCCTCTTCCCCTCCCCCGCCCCTTTTTCTTCCCTTCCCTTCCATCAGCCCTCCCCTTCAACCACCGCTCGTTCACACTGATTCTCATTATCTCCTTACAGTCGTTTCGTTTTATTTCTTGTTCTCCTTTTTTCCATAATCCTCGTGGCTTATCCTCGCCCTCACCTTTCCGTATGCCGACCGATGGGGAAAAAGATGTTAAAATCCAGACATGTATATCCATATATATATATATAGAGGCCCACATAAGCCTCCAGGATAATTTGTAAATGTCCCGTAATTGCCATTAGCCAGATAAGAAAGAAGACCGCGGACTCGTCGCCTTCGCTCTCCGAGACGATATAAAAAAACGTTTCAAGGCGGTGTTAAGGGGGGAGGGATAAAAAAAGAAACAAAGAAGCCGGTATATTATACGGTGAGTGGCGGCTAGAAGCGCGAGAATAAATAAAACGACCAAATTAGTGTCCCCTGGTGAAAGAGAAAAACGAGATAGCCGATCGAAAGCAAATAAAAACGGACTGGCTCTGTACGAGTATACAGGGTGACAATTTGAAAGCTACGACGGGTTTTTTTTCAACCACTGTTGAGGAAAAATAAATTTTAGAAGGTGGAAAAAAATTCCAGATGTGGAAAAAAAAATCCAGACGTGGAAAAAAAAAATAATAAAATTCCAGTCGTAGAGAACAACGAGCTTGAATCGCGAGTACGAAAAGCACGTTAAAATCTTTCGTTTAAAGTGAATTTAATTTTCCTTCGTGTTTCATCGTCGATAAAATACAAGCATTATTGAAGATACGTTTCAAAGTGGATATAGCAGGTTTCCAATATAACTCCGCAATACCCCGCGGTAAAATGAAAATAAAGATTCTCCAATTGGAAACGGGTAACGGTTAACTCTTGTACTGGATCTATTAGGAAACAGACGGATTTACAAAAATGTCTAGGTTTACAAAAAAACTGAAGAAATCTTTTGTTACCTGTTGAAGTGTTTATTACTTGGTCCAGCAGCTGTCAAACTCAAAAGTTTAAAACCTTTGTTAATAAAAATTGAACGAAATGAAAAGCATAAGAGATAAACGTCAATTTCAAACGTTGACTGTTCCTTCAAAGATCCAGTCGAGTTAAAAAAATCCCGAGGCGTTTTGGAAACGAGCGAACAAAAAAAAAGATCGTAGCTCGATAAATCGGTGCAACATATTTTCAATGCAACGCAACACGCGTCACTGAACGTAGTCGTCCACGCGTGTGCTCGAGTTTGTGGAAGGCGATCCAGCTCTCCGTCTTATCTCGGCTAAAATTAATCGTCTTTCCGACAATAATCCTTCAACGTTCACGTGGCGTGTGCCGGCATCGAAAATCTCGACACGAAGAGAGGCGCGAGGAATGGCACGTTTCGTGCTTGTGTGGAATTCCACAACCCTTCTCTTTTTTTATTTCTTTCTTTCTCCTTGTAACAATAACTATCGCATTCCTCTACCTTTCTCTCTTTCTCTGGGAGGCACCGTCGGGACCGCGAGAGTTTGCCACCCTCGTCCTGTCCGATCTCTTCTTATCAGCCAATCTTTGGGGATCTTCGTTCTTCAGCGAGTTTTCGGACCAGGAGCTCGGTTGAACGTAACGGAAATTCATAACAAAAAAATAATAATAATCATAAAATAAAATAGAATGATGATAATAATAAGAACAGCAAAAAGAACGAGAAAATCATGAAAAATAATAATAATAGCAACAATACTAATAACAAGCCAACAGAATCAATATCAATAATGATAATAATAATATAGCGAAAATTTATAACAAAATTCATAACAAAAAAAGCACCAATCGTAACGAAAAAAAAAAATAATCATTAAGTAAAATAAAATAAAATAATGATAATAATAAGAACAGCAAAAAGAACGAGACCATCATGAAAAATAATAATAATATCAACAATAATAATAACAAGCCAACAAAATCAATATCAATAATGATAATAATAACTCTCCAATAATTCGACGCAACGGCGAATCGACCGCGAATAATTCCCTTGGATCCTGCGATAATTCAAAAGCGAGCCAGTTAATAAATTAGTTGTTTTTTTTTTTCTTTCTTTTTTTATTCTCTCGGGGAAATTCGAAGCTCGGGAAAAGCTCGAATCCCCCGTGCAACGGATTTACACGTGCGTACGAACGCGCAGGGGAGGCTCGATCGTGCATGCCGCGAGAATAGAATTTAAAAGCCGCGAAATAAATTCACGTACGAGTCGCGACAGATGTATGAAAACGGAGGCGTGTGTGCGCGTTTGTGCAATCGAGTCTGCGAGTGTCTCGAGCGAGAAACACGAGGCCGCAATCACATCGGTGCTCGTAATATACCGGAGTATCGCCTCTGTGCCCTCTGAACCCTTTTAATTTCTATAAATAGGCTCGTACACGATACACGGTTCCCGACGTGGCAGAGGTGCGCACGGTCACGAGATATTCCCCCATCTATATCTACGAGTATGTACACCAAGCTACATGTACGTGTACAAGCTGTCCATTGGAAATCAACCAACTCGAGTATCTTTCGACTTATTGAAAAATAACCCCTTAACGATGAAAAAATTAACTTCGGAAATGTTTTACGAGCCGCCATATTGGAGTCAATGAAAGAGCCTGGGATTTCCATCTTCCAAGTCTAATTTTGTACCGTACATTTGTATTGTACAATTTTGTATTCTACATTCGGGGAATATAATTGAAATTTCGACGAAAGGACCGCAGACAGCAAAAAAATCGTGTTTTTACAAGTTTTTTACCATTTTTCCCTCGAAATTTTGAGTTTTCGGGAAAATAAATGGTATATTCGCGTTCTGGGGACAAAACTACATCTAAATGGACCAATCTAAAAAATATTAAAAATCAAAAATTTTTTTCGATTTTTCGACGGAATACGTTTTTTCACTCAATCGTCGATAACTTTTTTCCCTTTAGGATTTGGTACTCCAGTCTACGCTCAATCTTTTCGTTATGATTTTCTCTTCAAAATGCTTTTTTAATAATTGGAATCCGATCATTTTTGGATTTTTGGCAGAATTTCAAAGTCGGACCATCGATTTTTGCAAATTTTTCCATACATACCCCTTTGCCTCTTTTTTTGCGATTTTTCAAGTGGACTTTC
>JAPYZI010005570.1:0-19309 GCA_030523105.1 Ophioninae sp. A BG-2022a | reverse complement strand
GATGTAATTTGATCCCCTGAACACGAATCTACCATTAATTTTCCCAAAAACCCAAAATTTCTATGAAAAAATCGTAAAAAACACCTTAAAACACGTTTTCTTTGCTGTGTGCGGTGCTTTCGACGTCGAATGTTCAATCAAAAATTGTCAGCTGATTACAAATATGCCCGAGTCTTTGTCAAAAGTACAAAAATTAGACTGGGAAATGCAAAAAACCTTTCTAGAATATTTTTTGACAAGCCGATTACTCAAAGTGGCGGAGATGCTGACTTTGCGGCTGTCGTCCATAACAGCTGGACGCTAGAGACGCCGCCAGGCGGCAGTTTCGGTCGCAAAATAATTGTCTTCAAGTCACTCGTAACAACTGTCCCTCTATGTACGTAACAACTGTCCCTCTTCACCAACATCGAATCGACTCGTGCGTTCCGAAAACCCATCGTTCACCAAAAAAGCCCCAATGGTAAAGACATCAGAGTTCCACTGTACCCATAAGATAGAAAGATCACGCGCAGCTTTTCGAGAGTGCGACAGGCGTTCGTACTTTTTCTTCTACATTCTTGCTCCATCATTTTTTGTTTGTTTTCCGAGTCGACGATCCTCCGCGGAGCCTTTTCTTTCCCTCAGTCAGCCCCTTCCCTTCCCGTTGGCATTCGTGTCGACTGTGACATTCCCCGGATCATAGTTGGGAATCTTTCATACAACTGGGACGAGTAGCTGGAACGAGAGCAGTCCGGGTGACCACCCGGTGTCCTGGGACACCAACAGCGTAATTGAAGGATCTCTAGCGGTGAGTGAACTCCAACCCCACCCCCCTCCCTCCCTTTTCCACGATTCCCTCGTCAACCCTGCCACTTTCTCATGCTCTTTCCCAACTACTTCAAACTCTCGCCTCCGTCCAACTCTTATTAATTAGCCAGCGGGATTGCCTAAAGAGGCCATCCGCAAAAAGGCCAACGATGTCAAAATGAACGCTTCATGGAGAAAAATTTCTATTGCCAGGGTCGGATCTTGACTTTTCTTGGTTTTCCTAGATTCGTAGTGGACTACTAGTTTTAATGCTGATCTAGGAATCGGACCGCTAGTCTAGGATTTGGACTGCCAGGCTGGAAATTGGACTGATAATCTAGTAATTGGGCCGCTGATCTAGGAATTGGATTTCCAATCTAGGAATTGGACTGCCAAGCTGGGAATTGGACTGCCAATCAAGGAATTGGATTGCCAATTTAGGAATTGAAAATGCAAACAAAACCTACAATTGAGGATAAAAAATGGTATTCTTAGATGTTCCTAGATTTATAAGTCGGGACCAGCCATTGGGCGACACGAATCATGGTCTCGCAGCGTACCAGCAAGGGGTCGTCTCAAAGAACCTTGGGTCAAGAATAATAATTCGTGGCGCGTCATGCCAGTGGTGTTTTATTAAGAGCTATTCTACGCTTGGTGCTCGATTGCATTAACAATTGATAATATAACCGTAGATGAAGGAGAGCTTGAATGTGAAATGCTTAAGAAGCCTCGACGTTGGCTCGGAGCATTTCGCCTAAAATCGAAGAGGCGTCGATAAATTCGTCGTAGCCGTATTTAGCTGTATCGTCTTTACAGCGAGCGTACCAGGCCGCAACGTTATCGTACCTTGCAACGTCGAAGCCGAAAATCTGTAGTACAGAAGTGGTCCGTTTAATTTTGGAAATCAAACGGAAATCAACTTTGTTTGGGTTTATTCGGGACGTTCGAGTCGTTGATTCATTCTTTGGTTTGTTTGGGTTATTGCGGATTCGATTGGATCGTTTGGGTTTGTTTGGGTTAGAAAGAACAAATTTTGTCGGCGGACTCGATTGAGGCTAACCTCGGCTATGGTAACGCTCACGAGGATGCTGAAATCGGCAATCGTGAGATTCTCCCCGGCCACGTATTCGGCATCTTGGAGATAGGCGTCAAGGATCTCGAAGGATTTCTCGACCGCGAGCACGTTCTCCTCCTCGACCTCGCTCGCTATTTTGAACGCGACTGGAACCTGCAATTTTCAATGTCTTTCGATTAAAAAAGAAATAATGAAATAATGCAGAGATTGCTGGATATATACCCAATGTAACGGCTTACCCAACACTTGAAAATATTTCCGAACAAGCTGTCAATGTCGAAGTACAGCGTTTGATCGACGATTCCTTTCTTTCGAGGATCCTTCGGGTACAGGGAATCGTTCATGGCGTATTTGTTCACCAGGTATCCCATTATCGCTCGACTATCGCAAAACATTTATTTTACCGAATTTTCAACGGGTTTGGGCTGACGTTTTACTGTTTGAATTTTCTGCTTTATTCTACTCAAAACGAAACTTGTTTCAGATATTATTGATTCCACGTAAACTTACAATTAAAACAATTAAACTACAAACGTCACTCTAAGCAGTTTTTTTCCAAAACCATGAGTTTCGAAATGGCGTTTGTAACATTTTTTCGATTTTTATTAATTTTTTTTCAAGAGTTACCGTCATTTTTGTTGTTTCGTTATTTTTCAATCATTTCTATTTGTACTATTAAATATTATTGTACTGTCAAAAATAAATAATAAATCATTAACAATCATTACTATGATTTATTTGCTATAGTTATATATATGTATATTGATATATTGGTATATTATTATTAGTATATGTAAATGATTCATTAATAACGACAAATAATATTTTTTTAATCGCTTTACTTTCAATATTTTTTTATAATTATTAATAATAATGATTCCACTCGTTCTCAAAGAAAAGAAAAAAGCAAGAAAAAAAATTCTAAACATTTTTTACGGTGACTGAAAAGCGATAAGTAAGTGAAGTTCCATCAAGTCCATCACTATCTCTTGGAAGTTGAAGTTGTTATCTCTTTGAATTATCTCTCTCTCTCTTTGAAGTTCCATTATTATCGGGTTGAAGAAAAACCCTGTTTTTTCTTCGTTCGAGATGTTCCACGTGGCGAAAATCAATCGTGAAAATGTGCTTTCAATGAAGCGCTTTTCAATAAAACGCGGTACCGAATTTTCTCGACGTACATGGAAATGAAATTCTAAAAGTTCATTCAGCCATATTTTTCTCCAAAGTTGATTTTTCAAATGGGGAATTAAAAATGCATTCTTTAAATTTAATTTAACTATTAATAATTCAAGGATTTCGCTTTAAAAAGATTATATTGATTGAAGTTTACGTTAAATCATGAATTAGTGAAATTTGATATTGGGTGGTAATAATTAAAATTAATTTAAATTTAAATTTCAACAAAAAAATTCTTTTCAATATAAAATAAATTTGTGTGTAAATAAAATATTAAAATTATTTCATCGTCTATTTTTTTATTTTACAAAAAGAAAGATATTGAATTTCAGTTATGAAATTCCAAAAAATAGACGATTAAATATTTGTAATAAATGAAATTAAATAAGAAAATGTTGAATTATTTCGAATGTTTTGGAAATAATTTTTTGATAAGCGAGTTTAAGTAATTTTCTAACCAATAATGAAACTCTTAACGACACTCCCTACCAACCATTCCGAGAGTACAAATCCATTGTCGTCCAACGTTGGCACTTTGCACAGCGGATTTACCTGAAAAATCCGTTTGGAGTTTAAGCCCTGATCGAAAAAAGCCTCGAACGAATCTCTACGATTCTGAAGTCTCTCCAACCGATGAATGTACCTGGGCGTACTCGGGTTCCAATTGTTGCCCGGTGAAAATGTCTATATGCTTGAAATTCAAATGAACCCCGATGGCTTTTGCTACCATGATGACCATGCGACAGTGAGGACTCGGGGGTGCGTAATAGAGATCGACCGGCATTCTTTCCTTCTTTCCCTTCGCTCGAATCCTCGAGCACTCTTGTTCTGTGACGATACAACGATTATCACTCAACACCTGATGGATCAACGTCAACGGTTGATCCTCTAGGATACCGATTTCCGTTACCGATTTCCGTTACCGATTTCCGATACCGATTTCCGATACCGATTTCCGATACCGATTTCCGATACCGATAACGATTTCCGATAACGATTTCCGATACCGATTTCGACCGATTGGCGACAGCGATCTCCGATAACGATAACCGATATCGATCGCCGGTTTCCTATACCGAAATCAAATGTCCAACACCGTTTTCCGACAGATACCGATTTCCTAAACCGACTCGAATTCTTCGGTTCGCCACGGCTCGAAATCGAGACGAAGCCGCAACGTTGAAGGATCGACGTCAAGGCGCGTGCTTATACTCGACGAATGCGAGGAAGTCGATGGTTACCCGCGAGCCACGTCGTACCTCGGAGAGTTACCATGACGATGGTAGCAAATATTGAGAGCGCGTTCCATCGTTACGGTTCGTCGTGAAAACTCGATGTACAGTCTGACTTCCATTTTTTTCGTTCCAACCCCAAAACTAGAAATACATTTTCCTGCAATGTTTGATTTTCGAAAAGTTTGATTATCAAAAAGTTTGGCTTTCGAAAATTTTGATTTTCAAAAAGTTTGATTCTCATAAAGATTGACTTTCGTAAAATTTGTTTTCCGTGAAGTTTCATTTTTTTTAAGTTCGTTTTTCGAAAAGTTTTATTTTTGAAAGAACGTCGATAAATACGTATGAATGAACGTGGAAAAAAAAGCCACAAATTGAATATTTACAACGATCGATAAAACGATCGTTGATGTCGCGATATAAATTGAGAATGACCAACCGGTCACCAATGAATGGAGTGCACCATTAACGTTCGCACCCGTACTTCCGGTCATTTACCAAAATGCATTCCGCTCGATAATTTTCGAAGGCTGTACAATCTCGAGCGAATAAACACGCGGTTCAACCCCCCCGATAAAATATCCAACGTATACACCCCTCGCGCGAAGGATACGTGTATTACAAATCGCCCATTGTTCAATGTATATCCTACCAAGTTTAATCATTCTCCCCCTCCGATCGTCGCGCTCGATATTTGACGTACACGTTGACAGTATTCACTTCCAACCATTCGTCCGAACCATTATTATCGTTAACGTCATATTTCTGGCCTCGTTACGAGTCAATTAATTCGCTCGATTACAAAAATTTTATCCCGGGCTTCCTTCGAATTATACTTTTTTTTTTTCATTTTCTGTCCTCCCTTTTCGACTTTTATTGCAAAAGCGTTCGAGCTTTGCAAACATGTATTTATGTTATTTTATACATTTTTTTTATTAATTAATTGAAGAAATTTCCGTTTTAATGATTCGTATGAATTTCGAAATTTTGTATCCATTTTTTTAATTAATTATCTTTCGTTTACGGAGAAAAGCTTTTTTGAAAAACAGTTCGAATAATAATCTTTTTTTTTGTTTTTTGTTTTTCCGAACAATAAACGATCATTCGCAATCACCGTAAAATTTCCCGTCGAATAGAACCATCGAGAAGTTCAAAAGGCAGACGAATTTTTTTAAATCTTTCCGGCCTTTTTTCTGGAACCATGGAAATGGAGATTTTTTCGATAGCTGCAGGCTGAGCTTTATTCTACGAAACAAAATGCAGTATGGATGTTTTGAAAAGGATTATTATAGAGTTCCGAGAAAGCCGTTGTTTTCGTCTCGATATCTCAATTAGTTCTCCCGGAGCGTGCGCTTGAAAAATGGTCGAAAAAAAATGGTGAAAGCCGATGTTCCACCTTTGAAATTCTGCCAAAAATCGAAAAACAATCGGAGCTCGATAAATCGAAAGCCATTTCAAAGACAAAACGATAACGAAGAGAACGAGCGCATAATGGACCCCAAATCAATAATAAAAAAAAAGGTAATCGACCATTCAGCGAACCCTTCGATTTTTGGCTGAGTTAAATATTTTGTAACAATGAATATTCTTTTTGTAATTCCACATCGACGTATTTTCACGTCGTCGCTGGACAACAATTCGTGGAATTGTCAAATCTGGTCTTGACGGTAAACCTGAAGGGTCGTTTTAGCCTTTAAAATCAGCGACCTTAAAAAAAATGAAAATGCGTTCCATTTTTTGCATTTTGAAATTTTATTTCAAAATAACTTTTTATTTTTCTTTACTTTAAACAAATATTTCACTTTTTTGTTTGGGTTAGATAAAAAGTCTGTTTTTTCTTCGATGAAAAAAAAATAAATTTCTTTTCTCCGATAAAAAAAATCTTTTTTCTTATCCGATTTAAAAACAATTAATTACTTCGTCTTGTATTTAGAACAAAAATTTTTTTCTTTAATTTAAGAAAAATTCATCTTTTCCATGATTAAAAAAAAACGAAATTCACTATTTAGCAATAAGATCCCAAAAAGAAAAAACGAAAATTCAATTTATTTCTTTGATTTATCCACTTTGTAAGTCGGTAAAAAGGGGACGGTACTAGGAGGGAAAAAAAAAAAGAACCGAGACGGAGTCGTATCTCGTTTCTGCCTCGATCTACGGACAAACGAATTTATTTTTATCGTGGGAGTTCGCAGGTGAAAAAGCCCGAGTCAACGTCGCGATCACCGCAACGGAAATTCTCAAGCTTTTGTAAGTTCGATCCGTGTAAACGCGATACGTACGATCCTCGTGTATCGTAAATGCCCACGCCTCGATGTACAAACACGACAGAGAGCGAGAGAGAGATTGCTGTATTTATCAAGTGGAAGAAGAAAGGCAAAGAGCAAACAATTGAGACGCTAAAAGAAATTCGCTAGAGATTCTATTTACTGTGACCATTTTTCCCGTACGTTTTAAGGGGGAAAAGAAACCGCAAGATTCATGGAGCGAATTTCAAATGCGAATTCAAATGGAAATAAAAATCCTCGGATAAGTTATCGACCCTCGAACTGGAAAAATATCTTCTTTCCAAATAATCAAAAGTTTTTTTTCGAAACGTCAAAATATCGAAAATCGAGAATAATGTGAAATTTAAAAAATCGAATCTCTTTGGATAAGTTACCGACTCGAGGGTGAAAAAATTCTCCTTTATGATTACGAACATTATCGACTTTTTCTTTCTCTCAAATATCACAAACCAATAATTGTGAATAATTTCATAATATCACTACACTTCCATTCACCAACAATTTTTTTTTTTTGGGAATGAGAAAAAGTACAAGTTTATCGATTATTGTTCAAACTGACAAAAATTCAGTGAATAATTGCGTTCGTGTCATTCAAAAACAAACTTGACGTGATTCATAATTTCGAGGCTGTGCTGGTGAGCCTGTCTCCTGAAATTACGAAGATGTAATTTATCATGATTAATTCGCAGTTCCTGAATCGATTTCCATTTTATCGGAGAGCAAATGGAGCCTCCAGAAATCTCCAGGAGCCTTCAGCAGTCTGCAGGAGACTTTAGGAACCTCCAGGAACCTCCAGCATTTTTCAGAAGCCTCCAGCAATCTTTAAGATCCTTCGGCACTTTCCAGGAGCCTCCAGCGGTCTCTACAACTTCCCAGCAGCCTCCAGTCGAAAAAATCGAACTTTTTTTAAGCTCCAACTCTTTTTCTTTCTTTTCCTTGGAAATGAAAAGTCCAAAGTCAGCATCCCTAATATTCGAAGGGTCGATAGTTCCGCTCGGAGTGGCAATGGGTCCACCGGAGTCTCGGATTCGGATGGTTAATAAAACACGTTACGGGAGACGCAAAGTGATACGATGATGTACCCTCGCCGCACCATCAAGTTACGCCGCCACCACAACCACCCCATTCCCTCACTGGAACGCGGCAGCTTGCTGGAGAAACGGAAGAGACTTGGAGAAAGACAGGGAAAGGGGGAGGAAAAGGGAGGGAATGAAAAGGTAACGGGTTGAAGGAGTTTGGTCATAACTGCGCAGTCGCCGACCCGTTTGGGCTGCCTTCCGTGGAAACCGCGTTGGATGGCTGCTCCCTCAGTTCCCTCATCGTCGCGCTCCACGAACGTCATCAGCCGGTTGTCCCGAAGCGTTGTTTAAACTTGGATGACTTTCCAGTCGAAACCAACCGTTTTTCAGCCTGGAAATCCTTGAAGGAAAATCGGTGATCGAGTAATCCTATCGATAATCATTCAAAAGTGCGATAATGGCTCATTGAAGCCATCAATCGGTTCTGAACTTCAAAAATTCGATAAATCTTTGTGCTTTAATAGAACGAGTACGATTCACGTTGATAACTACCAACGGAATGATTGGATTCGAGGTGATCGATTTCATCGAGCTGGTGCTAACAAACGCTTAGTTCGACGATCCTCTGGGGAAATTCGGTAACAAAAACGTGTCGAGAAAAATGGAACTCCCGGTGTAGACTAGACCCGAGAGAAAACGCGCAAGAGTGAGTACAGCTAAACGTCTCTGGGTTACGTTAAACGAAGGAACCAAATGGTTGGTGATTCATCAGATGCCGGACAGGAAGGCTGTTTGGGTTTTTTTGGGTTCGCCCGTTCAGGGATTGCGCTAAAAAGGGTTGGTAATTCCTGGCAGCTGCTGATCGGCACGTTTGTTTGGATTAGAGATCGAATGATTCTTGATTCCTGACAGCTGCTCGTCAGTAGGTTTGTTTGGGTTCGGTTAAGTTTACGATTCTTGATTTCTGATAGCTGCTGATCAAGAATATCGTTTGGATTGGTACGGATTTTCCCTTAACCGATTAAGCGAAAAATATCCCAGATTTTTCATAGGACTGGATCAAAGACGTAGAATCTGTCGATTGGTGTTCTTTGCCGGTTTCATCGGAAGCCTGATTTCACGGCAAAGTCAAGTATCTCCTCATTGACTCCTCATCGGCTCCTCATTGGCAATCCGACGGAAATTCTTGACGGATCTCCGTTTGGATTTCGGTATTCGTTAGGCGTCGAAATAGATGAGGCGCGGCAGGTTAATTAGCGCGATTACGCTATCGCTTCCGGTCCATTGGACCGGCAGTTGCAACAGGGCTCGAAGAAGTTCCGTTGGTTCGAAACTATTATCGATACCTCAGAACTTTTCACGCTTCCAGTTTGACGAACAACTCGTCTTGGAACTTCTGGATCTAGTCGTGGATTAACGGATCAACGGGCAAGATGATTCGATGTTTGGGTTTGCTCGGTTACCGCGAGATATTTCATGAAGAGTTTCCAAGGATCCGGTTGATCAGCTTGACGACGTAGATCAACTTTCCACCTTCCTCCACCGTCCCTCGTTCAACCTGAACCACCAAAAACGACTTCAACCTATTCCGCCATCTTTTTTTCCAACTTTTGGACAAAAGTCAATTTCATCGTCGTTTTACCTAGCTGAGCTTTATTCTACGAGACAAAATGCGGTATGGCTGTTTTAAAAAAAATTATTATAGAGTTCTGAAAACGCGGTTGTTTTCGTCCCGATATCTCAATTAGTTTTACCGAAGCGTGCGCTTGAAAAAAAATGGTGAAAGCCGATGTTCCACCTTTGAAATTCTGCCAAAAATCGAAAAACAATCGGAGCTCGATAAATCGAAAGCCATTTCAAAGACAAAACGACAGCGAAGAGAACGAGCGCATAATGGACTCGAAAATCAATAATAATAAAAAAAAGGTAATCGACCATTCAGCGAACCCTTCGATTTTTAGCCGAGTAAAATATTTTTTTAACAATAAATATTCTTCTTGTAATTCCACATCGACCTACTTAGACGTCCTCCTTGGACAAAAATTCGTGGAACTGTCAAATCAGGTCTTGATGTTTCACCTTAAGGGTGGTTTTAGCCCTTAAAATCAGCGCCCTTAAAAAAAATGAAAATGCGTTTTATTTTTTGCGTTTTGACATTTGATTGAAAAATAATTTTTTTATTTTTCTTTGATTAAAAAAATATTTCATTTTTTGTTTGGATTAGAAAAAGGTCTGTTTTTCTCTTCGATAAAAAAAAATCATTTCTTATCTGATTTAAAAACAATAAAGTACTTTTTATTTCATAAAAAAAAAGTGTCTGAAATCAGGTATCGACGTTTCACCTGAAGGGTGGTTTTAACCCTTAAAATCGGAGTGCTTCGTACCAAAGGGTATTGGGATCAATGGACTTCAGTGATCCGAGCATTGTACCAGAGTTGGCCGTTCGAAGCCACCCTTTCAATCGAGACCAGCGATTGTCGCTATTTTCATTATCCCTCCACTTGGCCCCATTGAACTCGTTAACTCGTCCAAACTAAATCGCCAAGTGCACCTCCGAACTCATTCCCGAACTGGCCATTCTCATTTGATGCTTCAATCGTTTTGCAGAATCGATTTTCAACTAATTTGTACTTCCCATCATTAAACGCGTTGTCCTACATTAATTGTGTACAAACAACGACCAAGCTTGATCCCAATGGTCTCATGATCGATTAGGCAATAACGTGGAGAAGCCAGGAACGGGGGGAGGGCTGATACGTTATCATTTATTTATTATCACTTTTCGTTCGTCCCAATTATTATTTTTCGAACTCTTTTCTAATCCTGACATTCGAAATTTTTAACGAAAATTCTACAATTCCATATCTGTCCAACGAAAATTCGATTTTTTCATTATTTTTATCGACATCGTATTAAAATTACCAGAAAATACAAAAATTGTTGGAGAACACGATTATTCGACAGTTTGAAGAATCGACGTTTTTAGCTTCCTTGTTTTATTATCATTATTACTATATTATTTTACTGCCATCTTATATTTGTATTTCCATTATCATCTAAATTTTTTTCTTTATATTGAACATTCCCTTTATTCATTAAATTTTTACACGTAAACTAAAGAATATCGATTGGATCTTAAGGATATTAATTTCTCGCAGTTAAAAGAATTAATTAAGGGGTATGAATGATTATTCCACCTTTCATCATTTTTTAAAAATCGATTTTTTGTTTGTTTTTAAAATAAGGGAAAACGTGGTGAAGAATACCGACTGGAAAATAAATTCTGGTGGCCAGTTGTGACCGAGCTTTTTCGATTGACTTCGGGAGCCGAAAATCCCTTTATCTTGTTTCTCCCCGGTTGAAAGTTAGTCGACCGGCCTCAGACACTCTTCACACTCGAGCCACTTCTCCTTTGACACGTACAAGTACTCGACAATCGAAACTTTTGCTACCCCGGTTGGATTCCCTATCGCAACAGTTTTATATTTTTCATCGCGGTTCATCCAAGCCCTTACACGAGCAACGTTTATCATCCCCTATTTTCGTGTCTTCCCATTTGTAACGTGCCTGGAAGCGAGTTGATGGAAAGGTACGTTGCACTCGTGAAAATCCAGCCCTGGAAAAGATGAGGTAAACTCCCCTCGTCGTTGGGCATTGACGTGGTAACGTCAGGAGTGGCCAACCCTCAACCCCCAACCCTCAAATCCCGTCCAAAAAAGGATTGTTCCGAAATAATTACATTTTAATAATTTATCAATTTTCTTAAAATGTGTACTTATTTTTTATTCAAATTGTACTCAAAATAAAACCGTAATATTTATAAGTTAATAATTGATAAATTTGAATTACGTTTTATTTGACTTAGATTTTAAGTTTACTCAAAATCTTTCCGAAGGAATTAAATCTGATTTGAATTTTAATTTTATTTCCACTTATATTTTACTCAGACAGGACTTGTAAAAATATTTTCGTAAATTTGACGTATTTCCTCGTACGAAATTTCTTATATTTTTATGAACGTACTGATTTATTATTCAATTTCGATAAATTGACCCAATTAAATACAGTACGCTTCAATAATAAGATTAGAGAAAAATACATAAATATTAAAAAAAAAATTGATAATGAATAATGAATTAAATAAATAATAAATTGAAGAAAATAAAGTCAAAATATTTTCAACAACGAAACGACCATAGTAAATAACGATGAAACATTTGCTTTCATAATTTACCTAATCGTTTACGTAATTGCTACTTTAAATTATTTGCATACTTAATTATTCAAGAATTCTTAATTTTCATTTTTTTCGTATTTATTATTCAATAATACACTTATTCAACATTCACACTTAATTATTCATATATAATTTTTGTTTTTTACATTTTTAAATTTTACTTCGTTATTTTATTTGATTTTTCTTCTTTGACTTAATTGTTTATTTATTTGAATAAATTAATTGAAGGTATTGTCAGAGCTTTATATTAGAATTAATACAAATCTTTGATAAAAACTGATTTCATGGTTTGGGTTTGTTTGGGTTTGTTGTAAAAATGAAATTGTCAGGAAAAGGAATTCCTTCGAGGTGGATCTTCCAACGGAGATAAAAATATGATGTCTGCATCAACGTCGAAGAAAACTCGTTGTAGGACATTTGGCACTCGGTAGATCGATAAGAGCCAACGGAGGGATGAAACGCACATACGGAAGTGGATGGTGCTGGCAAAGGCGAGAATCGGCACGCGGCTATCAGGCTTGCTCAAAGCACAAGTTTTTGATGACTTCCGACCTCCGGTAGCTTCGCCAAGCCCAACATCGGGCTCATGCCGGGCTTGATACCAGCTTGATACTCGTTTACACCCCCGCACGGGGATGTCTTTGGCATAAAGCCCGTATTACTTTCTCACGTGTGAGAAAACTTTGATTACGTACGAAAAAAACGTTACGAGGGGTTGCGACCTCTTCTACTGCGAGCTCAAAATACCTAGGGAAAGCTCGAAGATCCTCGCGAAACTTCGGGGAATATCACGTTTGCTAGAAAAAGGTCACAAAGGTCATGCGAAACCTCGAAGTAACACGAAAAGCTCCAAATTATTCGAAAAACTCGAATTTAACAACAAAATCGAAAATACTAAAAAATATACAAAAATACTAGCGAATAAAAAATATTTTTAAATAAAGGAAACTAGAAAATGGAAAATACTAGGGAATTAAAAATAGTAGAAAATCGAAATTACTATAAAATAAGAGTTACTAGAAAATCAAAAATGCTAGCCTACCAAAAATACTCGAAAAAACTCTAAAGAAATTGGAAAAGACGAAAGTTCGAACAAAAAAAACCATTAAAAAGCTCTGAAAAGTCAAAAATTGACGACCAACTCGAAAAAATCTTGAAGAACAAGCAAATATTTTTAAAACTCTGCAAAGCCGGGAAACTCACGAAAAACTCGACTGCGGGTTCTCGAAGAATTATGAAAAATTTTAAAAAGCTCTCGAGTTTCAAATCTTTAAAAAAATACACGATCCAAAAGGCTCCAAAAAAATTATTTTTTTTTTTATTTTAAGCTCGAGAAAACCTCTCGACGTTGTGAAAAGTCTTAAAATTGGCGAAAGCTCGATGAGCTAACGAGAACTCCAAAAAAAGCTCAGCTTTTCGGCAGTCTCAAGGATGACTCGAAAATTAGTTAGGATTTGGTGCCGGGCCCCGCGGGGAAATGCTGGAATACGAGGAGATTTACCAAAAGGTTTTGCGCGGAGATATGACAAAAAAAAATGAAAAAAAGCGACGGAGATTCGCCTCATAACGGTAAGCTGATTCGCGAGATATCCTGGCAACCCGAGAGAACTTTCCTTCGCTATTTACCTTACTTGCGGTTTGCATCTTCGTGCATCTGCGTTTTCATTCCTCTTAATCTGACCCTTAAGAGGTTAGACTGCTATAAACGTTTTCAGAAAGCATCGTTCGAGGCGACTTAAATTGGTAACGATTTATTTGCATATTAATTACGTATTCTAATTAAACTAAAAAAAAAACTCGTCCATGTCTGTGTCAATATGAACAAATTTTTAAGGAATACGAATTCTGTTTTTCCGATAAATCTTATGGCCAATATCTAAAAAAATTAACCTACTGAAATTCAAAGGTTTTTCACGAGATTATTTATAACTTTTTCAAGAATGAATATTTTCTCTCAATATTTGATGGACGATCGAATCAATGTGCAACAAACGTTTCAGTATCATCTTGAATGAATGCATTTTTCCATATTTCTTGTTCCTCGAAAATTATCTCCTTTTTGAAATTTTTAAAACCTAAACAAACCCAAACAAACACATTTATCAATATTACTTATTCCAAAAAAATGATTTTTTATTCAAAATTCAAAATGTTTTTAAAATTTTTTAACCCAAACAAAATAATGAGATTTTCGTGTGTCCTTTTTCGTATTTTTCTTTGGTTCTCTAGGTTCCGCACGATTTCGTCGGTATCACGTAGCCAATAAAGTCTCAGAAATTACACAGGGCTCATAAGAGACGCCCGCGAGATGTTGCCTGATAACGTATTCTACGAGACGTTATCACAGAATACTCGACACAGGAGCACGCGAGCCAATACTCGAGCGTGAAATTTCGTGATCGATATCTGCCCACAATAGCACTCGCTTTCAAATACCTCACCTCGTTCGTTCCCAAATAAAACGGGAACAGCTCGAATCCAAGCCCGATGCAAATATCGATGATGCTCTATTCCGTTCATTGTTATCCATTCTAGGGATCCGCCATCTTTCGCGCTCGAGGCACCAATCATCCAATTTGTGGCTGGCTTTCCACTAAATTCGAAATCGCGCCTCGTAATTCACGAGAAACCAAAAGCACTCGACACCCCGCCTCCCATCCCCATTAAAACCCAAACAGAGATAAACCAACCCAAACAAACCCAAACGAACGGAAAGGGAACAGGCTGACCAAACAAATTGAAAAAAAAAAAACATTAACAAGTTCAACAAATACAAATAAACCATGTCAAACATCATCCTCGCCTCTTCAACCCAAACAAACCCATATAAATAGAAATAAACCTCGAACTAGAAAAAACCATGAAATTAGACACCCAAAAAAAGTAAAAAAAAATCCCTAAAAAGGAAAAACCAAATAGCCACGCAAAAAAATCGAAAAAACTTTGAAAATAAAATGTACAAACCAAAAAAAAAACTGAGCCAACCAAACCGAACCCTCTCTTCTCAAGCTCACCCCCATCGGCTTCTCAACCCAAACAAACCCAAATAAAAAATGATGTTTTCGTAAGGACTAAAACCCAATTCCAGTCTACCGTCAACCTCGAATCCAAAACACCACACCCATCGTTTTACAATGAGACGTAATTAGAAAGGAGCGATGACGAGACCAGAGTCAATGTTGGCGAACCGCGAAGATTCGAAAGGACTCGGTTGACCTCGGGCGCCGGGTTGATGACGGGACGCCAAAACTCTGCCAACGTCAAAAGCCCCCTCCCCCGCACCGCCAAATCCCCACCCTTCCTCGCCGCCATTCTCACATCACAGTCGCAAACCCAAACAAACTAGATGCCACGAAATTCGTATTAGCTCGCATCACTGATCATCAGAGGGCACAGGAAGGTGGAGGGGGGAACGAAGGACTCGTCGAAGGGTTGATGGTAAAATGCTCAAACGGTTGCGCCCTAGCTGATTCTCGATTCGGGTAGGTCACGTCTCGCTGTATACCCTGAGCAAATGTAGCCCCAAAGAGTACCGGAGGGGCGGGGGGAAGGGGAGGTTAAAGCCGATGCTCTCGACCGATATGTGGAAAGCAAACCATGAAGAGAAAAAAAACCACCCCTTCAGGGGGCCGCCAGTTTTCGTGAGGGGTGGCTCTCCACTTCCGTGTATATTGGGCAAACGGACTCCGATAGCTATCGCTTGATGACGTAGTCCTGCGAAACTTTCGAAGCGTAACGCAACAGCGGTATACGGGCGGCGTAAACCCAAACAAACCCAAACAAACAAACAACAAACTGTATTTCGATAAATCGATAGCCAATAGCAAATTTGAGGATAAATTGTAACGCTCGAGAGGTACGTTGGAGCTATTGGGAAAAGTCGTTTTGAGGGAAGAGAGATAAATTATTGGGGAATCCTTTGAATTTATTGAATTTTATTCAATATCAATTATTATAAGAATTAATGAAGCGGTTGGTATTTTATAATAAATATTATTTTATATTTGAAACATCGCGGTTTAAAAATTTCAACGAAATGGATTAAATTTATATGTCACGTGGGACAACTTCCACTTCGCTTAAGAATGTGCAGATGCGGTTTAATTCATACGTTTTTAATTACTTAATTATTATATAAATACTTACGATTAATTTCAATTTTTTATTGTAATATAGAAATACAATAAATTAAATAAATAAATAAATAAATACGAAGTAAGTAAATAAATAAAAAAAAACAAAAAGCGAAATAGAGTTTAGAGGTACGATGGTCACCGAGTATCGATCCGTGTCCCTCGTTACGAATGCCGTGGACAAGTTTCCAGCAGTACGTTACAACGCAACCCACTTAGGACGTAAGAAGAGGAAACGCTAGCTAGCTCTTCCTTGATCCCCCCATAGTCCTGAGGATACTCCTCGACCTCTCGTAAAGACATTTCGTACAGTCCGGCCAAAAGTGCACCATTGGTGAACGCAGGTGGATTTTGTCCCGCCATGTTTGGTCGAAAAGGAATCCGCTTGTTGCTCCACCATTATTGGCCTTACCACCGTCCTATATCCAATTCCGATATTCCAAGCGACGACTCCGTGTAGCGGAAATTAGATGGCCATTGTGGTAACCTGAACCTGAAGAAAAAATCGACCGAGGTCGTAGGATTTTTTGTTTTTATTTTTTGTTTGGGTTTGTGAATTTGTTGGATCTTCACTGGATCCGTCCTGATCATGCTGAACAAATCCTTGTTCTTTTTTTTTTGTCGTCTCTTCGTTTGACGGAATTTAGAGCCGCCATTTTGGATTTTGTTTTAACTAGAAATATTGGAATGTCTTTTTTATTGATGGGAGAATGAAATACGTTGGAAGCCATTTTCAAAAATATTTATTTGACGTGAAAAAAAAAATTCCCTAAGTTGGTGCAT
Source organism: Ophioninae sp. A BG-2022a (assembly GCA_030523105.1). NCBI lineage: Eukaryota > Metazoa > Arthropoda > Insecta > Hymenoptera > Ichneumonidae > Ophioninae sp. A BG-2022a. Next base: position 2,583 of record JAPYZI010005570.1, on the reverse strand, counting down.
TATTCATGACTCAGAACCGGTAAGCTCCCCTTAACATCTGTGAAATGAGCTTTCAAAGGTTAAAGCTTTGAATTCTCCACCCCTAATCTCTCTTTTTCCGATATCCAGAGTACTCTTGACGTTTTCTCAATCTTCTCGTTATTGCGAAAAAATTTCATATCCTACGAAGAGTTTCTACGTTCGCAGATTGTTCCTCATAAAGGCCAAGATGATACGAGTTTATCCATTGATGCTCCCATGGCTGTGCGCAGTCCACGCTCGTATAGGCCAGTATTCGTTAATAAATAAAAAATTGATCACCGATCGGCCCTTAAAGTGTTCGAGTATCATGACCTTCGTGTACCTGTACAGGTTACTTCTGGCATATCACCGACATCCACTACGATCCCGGATACTCAGCCCAAACGAACGGAAACAACAGTAAGTTTCCAACCGGAAGTGATTCCATTCGTGGTAAGGTAACCGCGAAGACCAGCTGAACCGTATTCCATTGAAATTGAACGAGGAGAGAAACGTGTTTTTTTTTTCCTTTTTTTATTTGCTCGTTTTAGTCCCTGCAAAAAAGCGTTTTTGTCGAGGACGAATGTGGTGAAAACATTCCAGCCGTGTTCCCGTACCAATCGCAATTCCGATAGGCAACGCGCCACGGAGAGAGAAACGCGACGCAAACTCGATTCGCGCTTCCATTATGCCTTTTTTTTGCGATTGTATTGCTTCCAGTGTGCTGGAACGCGAGAACGAACGTGGAGACCGGACGACCGAGGCAGGGAAGGAAAACCGCCGGTATTTTCGGTGACTACAACTGCGATTCGCCCTGGGCTCTGATCGAATCAGCGGCTAAAGCTATGAAATCAAAACACGACGAGGGAATCGAATTCGTGCTTTGGACTGGGTATGCCTTTCGTCGCACGAAAACCGACACTCCAATGAAATACACTTTTATCTCTATCGAAGCCCCGATATATTACGGTTCCCTCGATCACCGGGAAAGGGACGAAAAAAAAAAATCTCGTGTTGAGTTCCACTGAGAGAGAAGGTTCCCCCTCTTTCGCCCAGTGGATCTCAACCTGGAACTTCTTTTTTTACCGAGTGCCGGATCGCAACAGGACTGGGACATGCAATAAATTTTATTACGAAGCTCTTGTTCTAGGCTGCAAAATAGACGGAGCAAAACTTTTTCAGATCTAAGGCCTTCCGTATGTCGAACAAGTTGAAAAATATGTCTTGGCCTTACATATCATAAGTATCTTGGAAAACAGGCTTTTCGAGATTTATTTTTTTAGAAGTACACACAAATCGAGTGTGATTGAGAATTAGAGGTTTTATTTTTCATACCAGTAGGTGATAAAATCAGTTTTTTGTTTTAGGAAATATAGTAAATTGCTGTTCAACGGCCGATAGAAGGAGAAAGTCTTGTTGACTGTTGGAATATTTAAAAAGTGTTTTCAAGCCTTATCAATATTCTGGGCAGGCCGAGGGCCCCCATGGGGCCAGTAACGTTTTCTACTCCTGCTCTACGGCTGATCCGACATTGGAGAAGGGTTGGGTGGTTGAAAGGCTGAAAGGGTGGATGGGAAACTGTAGGGAAAAGAGCCGATGGCACGTACACGGTCCACGCGCAGTTGTATGCATCCAATAACGAATATCCCCTCGATCGGTGAATCTTCACCGATAGAGGGGGTGGAAGAAAGCTTCGCTGGAGGTTTTTCGGTCTGCATTGTGGGAGGGGGGGCGAAACGGCTGCGAGGCAAGTTTTATCGAACGATCCATTGGCTCGAACGGGAACGGCGGGAGAAACGATGCCACTGGCGGTGCAAGGGTCGCGGCCGGAAAGCCGTTATCCAACATCGACGTCGAGATCCTAGGCTAGCGATGTGAATGACCGAAAATGGAGAAGTAGATGGAAGAAAACTTGTGGGCGAATAACGGGTCAGGGGTGGCGTCGACGAAACGGGGAGGAGGGTCAATTCCGGTCGCTTCAGGGGTTAGGTTGTCACCAGTGATCCTTTTTATATGAAAAAATTCATTCGTAGAAAAAAATATTTTCATTGGATAAATGGATCTTTATAATATATCATCTTTATAATATCTTTATAATATATAATCTTTATAATATTATCTTTATAATATGAACTTTTATTGGATAATTTTGTTTGGGTTTGTTTGGGGTTACAAAAAAATTTTAACGAGTTTTTTCATAAAATCGATAATATTGTAGAAAACTTGATGAAGAATTTTATCGTTATTGAATACCAATGATAAATATTGGTATTCAATAACGATAAAATTGTTGTGAATAAACTCGATTGATATAACATTTTATTTAAATGATTTTTAAATAAAATGGCGTCTGATTGACATTTACCTTTATCTTAAGACTATTAAAAGGGTCTATTTCTGATCGGAAATTGTGTGCTGATTACGAATATCATTGAATTTTCGTCGGAAGCACGACACATAGCGACAAAAAACGTGTTTTTAGACGTTTTTTACGATTTTTTCATAGAAATTTTGGGTTTTTGGGAAAATGAATGGTAGATTCGTGTTCAGGGGATCAAATTACATCGTAAAGGACCTATAAAA
>JAPYZI010005569.1:0-10525 GCA_030523105.1 Ophioninae sp. A BG-2022a | reverse complement strand
TCGCTATACAATCACCGGAAGTTCGACACTCGTACTGATTACGACTGCAGCCTGATCAAAGACAAAAAAAAAGCGAAAACAAAATTAATTTACATTTCAATTGCAGCAATCGAGAGATTATAAACTAGGCGAGAAAGGTTTCTTCGGCCTCCCACGGCCTCCGCGAACAACATCCAGACGACGTCGCGTAAAAACTCGCGTATCGTCATTCTCTACTCGCTTTATCCTATTTTCGTTCACCACCCACTGTTACACGTCAGGGTTGAGTATTCGCAAAAATAGACAGCTCGGAGAAAAATTTAGTCATCCCTCGTTCCCACGGGGCAATATACTTTTATTTCTCTGTTTACTAGCCCTGATGAATCGTCACATTGATACTCCAATCGTGTCTCTTGTTTTTCGGGAATTATCGGCCGTCAGGCTTTCGCTTACAAGCATTTTTGAAATATGGGCGCAGGTTGTAAAACGCTTCGAACTCCGGAGACCCATCTTGACATTGCCACGAAATTTTGTTTTGGTTTACTTGCCAATTAATGTACTAGTCAAATGTCCTCCAAATGAAAAAATTTGCATTTTTTTCTCGCTTCGAAAAACACTTGCCAATTAATCTAAAAACTAAAAATTCTGCCAAAGTGAAATACTTGATTTTTTCGCTTGGAAAAATGCTTGTCAATTCATGTAAAACTAAAAATTCAAAAGTGGAATTTTTTTCTCCTGCGTGAAAAAACACTTGTCGATCAATGTCAAACTCGGAACATCAAGAAAAATTAAAGCTTGCATTTTTTCAATTATAATACCAAACTCACAAAAGTTCCAAAGTGGAAAAATCGATAATTGTCGTATTAAAAACAAAAATGTCCATCAATGTCAAACTAAGAAGTCCTTCAAAAATGAAAACTGAAATTTTTTTCTCTTGTACAAATGTCACCAACTTATGTGAAATTTTTAAGTCTACTGAAGTTAAATATTAATTTTTTTCCAAAACGAATTATTTTGAAGCAACCGTAATAATTTTGGAAAATTCTCGATTGGGTTTGCTATTTTCTTGAAAGTATTTGTGACTAAAAGTTTGTTTGGGTTTAGGTTTATTTGAGATTGTTTGGGTCTGTTTGGGTTTGTAAGCAGAAATTTGGATCCAAAAATTTTTTAAAATAACTGACTACGTTTTCCCACGATTGGGTCGCGGATCATCGACCATCCTACAAAAGATCAATGCCCTTAGCTCAGTGTCATCTTCGGCGATAGATTTAATTTTCTTTGATCACCAAAATTTTTTTTCCTCGCTTTTTCAGCCGTACTTTTGGCTACGAATATCAGGGAGGAGACTCGCAGCGCAATTAATTTGTTCGCCAGAATGTGGACATATTTCGTGACGAGGATCCGGGACTTTTGGCAGGGCAATGTTGAATTAATGAACGGCAAAATTTAGGCACGTGTTGCGTCACAGATCGTCGCTGACAGCGATCCTCGTTTCTCACTGGTCCATCTGTTTATCAACATTTTCGGCTTTTGCTTCTGTTTATTTATACGCGACGTGACCTTGCGCGAAATAGAAAAAAATTATCGTACTTTCATTTCCAATCGTGATTTAATAAGTTTAAAAAAACATGCGCAAAGTTAAAAAGTATTTTTGAGACCCAAAATCAATGAGATTTCTTCTAGATTTATCTAAATACGAATTTCATACTCGGTATCAAACAACAGGATTTTTTAATTACAAAAAAATTGTGTCTTCATTACTGGAAGCATTTAGAAAAAAAAACATATTTTTTATTGAAGATATTGGATATTATAATCGGACGCATAAAAATCAGATTTCTCGAAATCATGTTCATAAATATATTAAAAATTCCAAATTTAAGTGTGACTCAAGTAACGTTATTATTTTTTATTTTTCTTTGCGCGTAAAAAATACGTGGTTTACCTTGAAAAGCTTTTCAAACAATATCGATATTATTTTTACGAAAATTACTTTAATCGGAAAAATATATGGGCTTTTATGAAGAATAAAAATAAATACAAAGAAAATTGTCCGTAACCAGCTACTACTAGCAGAAAAATTACGAATTAAAAACTCTTTTAACGTTTACAAAATTTAATTAAAATTAGTTTCAAGAGTTAAACAAATTTAATAACTCGAATTCGGTACCTAATTGAAGGTTCAAACCAATGGAATTAAAAATCCCTTGTCCTGGTCGACCAAAAAAAAATCTCATTTGCTCCGGTCTTATAATTCGAGAAAAAAATAAAAATAAAAAGCAAAAAAAATCAAATAAAATAAAAAATGAAAAACCCATTCGCCAGATTAAACAGCGACTGATCTTGACCCTGTAAATTCTCCCGAAGCCTCAAAAATATTTCTCTGATTTCGAGTCAGTAAATTATTCTCAGAATCTCAATATTTATTCAAGTCCAATCATAAGCAAAGTTTTGGGTATTTTATTTTCCGCTATATTTTCGCTGTGTGAGAAAATCCAATTGCGAATAACAGAGGTTGTGGTAGGAGGGCAAGAATCCGTGGGGGGAGCAAGACGAGAGTGACGATGCACGCGACCTCCCAGAGGGCAGCTCCACTCACGATCTCGTGGTGGGGTCACACACTCACTCGAGTTTATTAGAGTATGGGTGACGCATCGTTGTCTCACCGGGGATCACTTCGTTTCTAACATACTCGGGGCAGTCGTACACTGGAAGTCGACAAGTGAGGACATACCCGTGACTCCTCGATCTCGTTTGAGAATCCGGCATTTTTTGTCTCTTACGCACCCTCGTCGATACGTGTCATCGAGTGATATTTTTCGTGCTTTTTTCATTGAAAAAAAAACCAGTTCCAGTGATTTTCAAGTTTTGGATCAGGAAACCATATTTTTTCGTAAATCGGAGTGTAGTGACGTGACAGTTTGGCAGTAAGGTGTTTGACAGTTCAGAGGTCATGGAAAAAGTGTTGCTCGATGATCGGGCCGCCTTCGATCGAGTTCAGAAAAAAACATGGCAGAATTGTTTATACTAAAAACGATGCTGCATGTTTTTTCGTTCAGAACTCAATGGAAGTGCGGCTCTGATCGAACCGGACACTCGTGATCCTGTCGTAAAAAAAACCAGTCAGGGGTGGTCCAAGGGTCTATTTTTTAATCAATTTTTTTTTGGTCCATTTTCTTTTGGTCCATTTTTGGGTCTGGCGGATTTTTAGGCGGTGAGCAAGTCGAGCTTTTCAGGCTGATCAGCGACCTTTTTTCACTATGTGGAGAGGCTTGTTTTTTTCGGAGTGTTCTCGTCCATTACCCGTATCGAGAGCGTTGGATTAGGCCGTTTGGGAAGGTGGAAAAACGCCACGATTTCTCGTCTACCTTTCGAATATGCAAAGTACGTTTCTCTCGGAACGACCGGAACTCTCGACTGTCGCCGATACGCGTGGGACTATCGTCTACTCTCTCCAGCGATTATTTCTAAGCCATTTTTTGTTTTTGTTTTTTTTTACACTAGAAAAACCAGTGGCCTTTCACCGAGACATTTTTTCGACCTCAAAAAATGTCCTTTCACGTGTATATTTGCATTTATTTAAATTGTACAACGAGAACTGTCATATCTTGTACAGGCGAATGACAATAAAGTATTTTCTTGAAATTTATGAACCGTCCTTGAATCGTCCGAAACTCCAGTTTCCTGTTTCGTCCAGGATGTTCCAGTGTCATCTATAATATTCCAGTTTCTTCTAGCTTCATCCAGGACGTTCCAGTTTTGTCCAGGATCTTCCAGCTGCGTCTAAAATATTCCAGTTCCGTCCAGTTTTGTCCAGCATCTTCCAGCTTCGTCGAGAATCTTCCAGTACCGTCCGAAATTCATCAGCGTCATCAAGGATCTTCCAGCATCATCCGGGATTTCCTCGCGTCATCCAGGGCCTTCCAGCACCGGCAGTTCAGAACGAATCGACTCCAGGACTCCAGCAATTCCAGGCATAAATGTTGGAAGCTTCAAAAGTTGAAGTTTGGCTCTCCTCTCGTAGAATTCTCCTTCAGGATAGGTCAATTTGTTGACTCGGAGCATTTACCGTTCTTTGATAAACCGAAATATCTTCCAACCGCTCGAGGGTAATTCCTGTGCTTTCAGGGCGAGGAAATTCTCGGAGGCAAAAGCGAAAAATCGCTTGCGAGACGAGAATACACTCCTGTAGTTTCTCCCGCTTTCCAGAGTACGCTGACACGCGTCCGATTATTTCGGGCAGGCTGAATCACCCTCCGCTCGCTCTTCCGCGACCCGCAACGAAATCTCGTCGAAATAGGCCCGACCAGATCCGACGCTTTCTACGTCTCTTCTCCTCTCTTTCTCTCTCCCTCTGTCGTAATTGACTCTTGGAGTACGAAGGAAAAGAGAAGGGAAATATCTCGAGATCGAGAGCCTGATGACGCTGATGATGATCCGAGCTTGGCTCGTGATGATTCAGACCGTTGTTTTTGACCCGTCGAGTCATCGAGAAATCCCCCTCCGAATCTCTTTATACCCACAACAATAACGTCAACCGACTTGGCTCCAATCGTCGAGGCCGCGATTCTTCGCGCACGGGCGCACAGGTGGTCGTGGGCTAATACTCTCAAGGCCGAAACATCCGCCGAAACAACGCCCCGTCGATTTCTGACCGTGAAAGTTTCGCTTTCATACGTTTTTAAAATATCGAGGCGTTTTTCAGTTCAAGAATTATTTTGATCACTTGAAAAAATTGAGTTCAAGATTTGTTTTGATTACTTAAGAAAATTTATTCGAACATTTATTTTGATTACTCAAAAGCACTGAGTTGAAAATTTATTTTGATTATCTGTAGAAATTGAGTTCAAGATTTACTTTGTTTATTTAGCAAACTTGAGTTGAAACTTATCTTTGATTACTTTAAAAAAAGTTTTGTCAATTATAATGAAACTCAAAAGTTCTCAAAAATGACAAAGTCCTCCACAATTAAACTCCTCCAAAAATAAAAAATCGAAATATTAAAGTGAAACTGAAAGATCCTCAAAAATAAAAAAACTCGATGATTTTCTCTGCAGAGAAGGATTCCATCAACGACAACGTGTCTTCAAAATACTTATTGCATTTTCTATTTTCGCGTCGATATTTGTAACCAAAGTATCTAACAATAGAGTGAGGCAAGGGGCGAAGGTGGGAGGGGTGGAAACGAGACACGTCAGACGAGCCAGACTTCCCAGTGGCTAGGAAACCTTAAAAATGGTACGCACACATCGGGACAAGTGAGTCTGATGAGACAGACGAGAAGTCGATTGATTCGTCATTTTGGCACTGGCTATTGCGATAAAACGTCAACATGTCCAATTCCAGCTTTCTCTGTGTCGTTTTGTTTTTTTCGTTCCCTTTTTTTCCTACTCGGTCGTGTTTTCCTCGTATCCCGGTTTTATCAGGAGTATCTAACGGTTCTTCGAGCCGGACGTTCTTTTTTTCAAGGAACGTGGGACGCGGGGCACGCGAGCACGCTCGAGTTGGCGTCCGGGTCGTCCGGACAAAAGCGTGCCTCCACACGTACGCACGCTCTTATCTTTCTCTGCTCTTCTCGTTTCTCCGGTTCGTTACCCCGCGCACGTACGTTTCCATGTCTTCAAGAGTGAACAAAGTAAGCTTATTTTCGCAGAGGTTATTTCAAGGACAATAAACGTCGTCGGAATCAACGATTCGTTCGTAAAGAAATAATTAGAACGGGTTCGCGATGACCCCTATCTATTCCTCGCTCTAATGGACGAAACGCGACGGTTCCACGAACTTGACGTATGAGAATACTTTGTGTGGAGAAATGAACAAAATTATTGAGTTTAGCCAGCCTATTAAATTGTACAGTATAGATTGAGGATAAGTTTCGTTTGAGTAATACTTAAGTTAAGTACAGCTTAGATAAATACTAAGTTAATGTACAGACAGTTGTAAAGTCGGTTGAGGATAAGTTCGGTTTAAGTACGATTTAGTTTAAGTACAACTGACATTAGCTATAAGTGAGGGTAAGTATGAATGAGTTCAGTAATAAGTCAATTTGCAGGTAAGTTACGCTAAGCACAGATTAAGTACTGATTGGGATAAGTTTAAGTTACGTAATATATATTACCTAACATTAAGCACAAATTAGATCAAGTTTAAGTCAGATTTAAGATTTCAGTGCAAGGTGCGTTAAGTATAAAGTCAGGAATGACAAAAATATGGTAATAAGGTCAACAATAAGTTCGGTTAAGTACAATGTTAAGTGTAAGCTAGGCTGATAACCACAGTTAAATATAAGCTAGGTAGTACATAAGTTAGGTTAAGTAAAAATGATATCGAGTAGAGGTTGAGTCGAGTATAAGTTAGGTTAAGTCCAAGTTAGATGAAATACAAGTTCGGTTGGACATAAGTTAGGTTCAGAATGAGTCAGGTCGAGTATAAGTTAGGTTAAGTCCAACTTAGATCAAATACTAGTTCGGTTGGACATAAGTTACGTTCAGAGGGAGTCAGGTCGGGTATAAGTTAGGTTAAGTCCAAGTTAGACCAAATACAAGTTCGTCTGGACACAAGTTAGGTTCAGAGTGAGTCAGGTCGAGTATAAGTTAGGTCAAATACAAGTTAGGTTGAGCATAAATCAGGTCAAGTACAAGTTAAATCAATTATAAGTTATGAGTCAGTATAACTTAAGTCAAGTAAAAGTTTGGGTCTGAAACAAGTTAAGTTGACTCTAACTTTAGGCTAACGCTTAATTACTCCAAGTATCGATAAATCTTCATTTACATCAATAGACCTAAAAACTTTGTTTCATCTCCAACCACATTCAACTCTGAAAATAATGTATACACGGTGCTCTTAAGGGGGATCCAGAACACGAAAACAACGTTTCTCTCTTTCTCTATCTCTCTTTCTTTCCTTGCCGAAGGAGAACGCGATCCGGCCCAGATCCGTTGCTCCAGAAAAAAAAATCTCGGCCGAACGATCTCCGGATTGGAAAGATGTTTGCTTCGCGAGGAGAAAGAACGAGATTTACCGAGGAGTTCTCGTTGCTACGGAATTATCGCGAATCGTGTACACCCAGCGATTATAAAAAAAAAAAAAAAACACGCTCGCTAAATGTACAGAGAAAAAAAATCAGCCGGTTGAGAGGAAGAGGAGGGGCGGAGGAAAGAGGGGGAGGGGGCATTGATGGCTCACACCATACCCTCTTCCGTGGCGGATGATGTCTCGCGGGAGCGCGCCAAATATAGACCGGTAATGTAATACACGTCACATACGCGAAGGCAGAAATAGCTTTAAGCGCCCTAGCGGTCCCCCAGAACCTCGCGCGGTCTGCACACGGCACGTAGGGACGAAAAACGACGCCGCGCCATCCTCTGTGTAACGAGAAACTCCGAGGGAGTAATCTCACTTTATGAAGCTTATTATACACTCCTCCATCCTTCCCAGATATTTATCTCGCTCTACTCGTAGAACCCCCGGACGAATTGTTTTCACTTTTGCCCGATCGCATATTTGCAACGGTGAAATTCAAACTTGTGTTTTTTTGGAAATTTTTTGATCCCGGTTGCCTCGAGGAAAAATAGAATTTTGAGGGTTTTTTATTCGGATTTTTGGAAATAAATGTAGTGTTTTTTTTTATCACGTTCATTCTTTGAATATAAAAATCGAATATGCACGAAAAATATAAAATAATATAAAGCGTATAAAATATTTAATAAATACTTTATAAAATTTTCATATATTTAATAAATTTTATATTATTTTATATTCGCGCGATTTCGATTTTCTCATTTTTTACGCCCCTTTATTTTTCTGTCTACCGAAATTAATCGTTTTCTTTTTCGTCTCGATGTGTGCGTTTGTTTGGGTTTTTTTGGATTTACGTTTTACGTTGGTTTGCCACTTTTTCGGTCTGGTGACTGTCTCCTACGCGGGACTCTCGAAACTTTTGATTTTTGAGAAAACAAAAGTCCGGAATCTCCGTCTCGTCAGACGTGCGATTACGTCACGAGAGAGATCTATCGAAGTTTCGGTTTTTTCGAAGTCATTTTTTGTTTTTGTTTTTAACTCGCCGCTTTTGAACAAAGACAGTTCCTTTGCCTCTTTTTATCATACTCAAAGCACATAATGTTTTTATTAGAGTTTTCCATTGTACAGTAATAAATAATAATTAGTTGAACGTTAGAAGTACAATTGCGACGGTCGTCGATTAAACGTCATTTTTTTTTCATCCCCTGTTGTTTTTTTTTTTTTCATCCCGCCCTCGTGGCTCCCCACGAGAGATTATCCAGAATAAACAACGGAGTAATAATAATACGTGGGGGTTTTTTTAAGAACTAAAAAATTGTTTGGGTTCGTTTGGGTCCGAGAATGCGTCGTTGACTTAAAGTTTATCGCGCTGTCTCTCATCTTTCTCGCTTTTTGCTCGACTTGCTCTTCGTCTACATCCGAAATTGGAAAAAAGATGAAAAAAGAAAGAAAAAAAATATTTCCTCGGAATTTCGTGAACGAGGATATCCTAGGACGGTATTCGTTCGTCTAGTTGTCGTTTCGCACCATCGCACGTCTCTCCGTCTACGTCTCTGTCGGACGAAACGAAAATCGTTTGAGAATCCTCTTTCGTGATTTTTTGATTTTTTTTCTCAACTTGGACCACCCAAAAAAAAAAAAAGGAACGGGCTGAATGACTTATCGACTATTCGTTATTCACAGTATTCGTCACGCATTTTTCAAACGTCCAGCCCACGTGGACGAGAAAATATTAGTAGCGATAAAAATTCGAAATCAGGGCTTTTCGTTTGGTATTTGGGTTTTGATCGAGATAAGGCTGGGGATTTTTTGGAACGATCTAAAGCTACGAAATCACACTCTCGCTTTCTTTTCTTTTGTTGATCGATTGGCACTTTTCGCCGAGAGGGGTAAAACGAAAAAATCATTTTTGGGTTTCGAAATTCGATCGAGATTTTTTCATGCTTTTTTTCTAAGCCCTCCTCGATCGCATTTGCGATCTATCGTGGAAAAAAAAACTCTCGTTTCTCCACAACGAATAATCACACACGCGTAGCTAAAAAAAAAACATGTATCTTTTCACACACACCGCGAGTTAGCTATTAATTGCAAACTTCTTTTAACCTCCCTTTTTCTTTTTGTCTCTCGGGATTTTTTTTCGCTTTTTTTGTTGTTGTTTTTTTTTTTTTAGTTCTTACTTTTGACGATGAGCTTCGCCGAGGTCTCGACTGTGCCTGCCGAAGTCGTTGCGCGACAGGTGAACGTGCCGGTGTCCTCCTCGTAAGTCGTCGCTATCAGGAGCACCGCGTTGTTGCCCTCGTGTATCATCTGCGAAACAAACGAGCCGTTTCGTTTTAGCTAATGATCAGCTCCAATCAACGGCGTTGCTCGGGTAAAAATTCATGGAAAAAGGCAAAGAAACGTTAAATGGAACGTTCAGGATATTTTAAAATTTTCTAAAAAATTCTGGAACCTTTTAAAAAAAAATGCTAGCACTTTCAAAACATTCTAAAACTTTTTATTGATTCTGGCACCTTCTAAAAAATTCTAGAACTTTCTAAAAGAATTCTGGACCTGTGTAAAAAATTCCGGAACTTTCTAGAAAGTTCTGGCAATCTTCTGAAAAATTCTAAAATTGATAAAAAAAAGTTTAACCCTTCTAAAAATTCCTGAGCCTTTTAAATGATTCTGAAACTTTAGAAAAATTCTTAAACTTTGTAAAAAGAATAATTTGAAACGTTTCTGGATGATATTGGAACTTAAAGAAAAAATGTTGGCGCCTCGTAGGAAATTTTGGCTGAGTGCGGTGGTGATAAGCGTTGCATAGTATTGGGAGTTAAGGGAATGACGAACAGGTTGGAAACTTTTGACGCGGCACCTCGTTACGTTACGGATGGCGCGCCCCGCGCGCCAATTCGGCCGCGAACTCTCGACTTTTCGGGCGAAGAATCGTCGCGGGACAATTGCCGAGCGCAAGGAAAAACCTTGCCCAAACACACCCATTGAATCTCTATAGTATATAAGAAGCTCACTCTACGACCTTCAAATTTTATGATTTTTCAGATTCCGGAAAAGTGGCCGGGGGTAGACGAACATTTTTTTTCTGTTTTAAAAGTATTAAAAGGGTCTATTTAATCGAAAATGTTCAGGTGATTACGAATATGAACGAATCTTCGTCGAGAGCACTGCACAGGACCAAAAAAATCGTGATTTTAGAAGTTTTTTACAATTTTTTTACGGAAATTTTGGGTTTTCGGGAAAATAAACGGTATATTCGTATTCAGGGGACCAAGTTACATCTAAATGGACCAATAAAAAAAATATTGAAAATCCAAAAATTTTTTCCATTTTTCGGGGAAAAAAGTTTTTTCACTAAATCATGGATAACTTCTTTTCTTTTGGGATTTGGCGTTCCACTTTTCGCTCAATCTCTTCGTTATGATTTTGCCTTCAAAATGCTTTTTTAATCATTAATGCCCGATGATTTTTCGATTTTTGGCAGAATTTCAAAGTTGGGCCATCGATTTTTGCAAATTTTTCCATACAT
>JAPYZI010005565.1:0-10335 GCA_030523105.1 Ophioninae sp. A BG-2022a | reverse complement strand
ATTTTTCGATTTTTGGCAGAATTTCAAAGTTGGACCATCGATTTTTGCAACTTTTTCCATACATACCCCTTTGCCTCTTTTTTTGCGATTTTTCAAGTGGACTTTCCGAGAAAACTATAAGAGATATCGATACGAATCCAACGCCATTATTTCAGTTAGGCAAAAACCTTTTTCAAACCTACCCAATGAATCTCCATAACCAAGGAAAAGATCATTCGACGACCTTTTGAAATATCGTGATTTTTGAGATTTCGGAAAAGTGGCTTGGGAGGAGGAAAAAATTTTTTTTCCTTTTTTTAATTATTAAAAGGGTCTATATAATCGGAAATTTTCTGCTGATTACGAATATGCCCGAGTTTTTGCCGAAAGTACAAAGTTAGACTTAGAAAATGCAAAAAAACTGAACCAAAATATTTTTTTTACTTTTTCACCTAGAATTTGTCTTCAAGGAATAAAAACATATTGGCATAAACCTGCGGTATGACACTAAACGTCTAAATATAATAATTATTTCGAGTTTTACGCGAGCCCAACACATTTGGAGATTTAATTTTATTATTATCAAAATTAGTGGTCCGGACAAGGACCATTGAGAATTGTGCTTCGTAGCAGATACTCAAAACGTGGCACGGCGAAGAGCTGTTACCTCCAATCCGTCATTTGACGGATGACATTGATACGTGGAACACCCTGTATATACTTCAATCCGATTCTCAGGAACTCCGGATGATAATGGCTCGTTAAGGGGGGGTAGGGTTCCCCGTAGGGTTTGTTTATAAATACGGAGGGCAGTCCGGGTACTTATAGCGGTTACCACGTGAATTCGCTGACCATTCCGGAGAAGAGACGAAGACAAAGAAGAATAAGAAAAAAAGAAGCGAGAGAGGGAAACAGAGATAAAGAGAAACGGCAAAAGAAGGAGGGAGAAAGAAGGAGACGTTGGCCCGTTAAGTTTGGTGCTCGAGGGTCCAAGGGAGAGAAGGTCGAAACAAGGGCCCACCTGGCGAATCTCCGAATGACGTCACAGCACCAAAAAAAATGGGAGGGCCCGTTACGTTGGCCCTCGGATTACGTCACGGACTGTTGGAAGACCGCAAACTTCTCATTGTACATCGTCTAACCATCAAACAAGAGGTTCAACCCCCCACCACCCGCCCCCCATTTTCCAACCCCATACATCCACCATAAATCCAAGGGAAACGAAGAATCTTTGGGGTGAGATTGAAAGAGGGTGCGCGAAACGCCATCGTTCCTTACCTTATCCAAAATAGGGGTGGTTTTGCTCCCCCTGGACTTTTCATCCCCTACAACTCCCCGCGTAAAGTATCGCTGAAGGAAGTGTGGGAATTCCGGACAGCTGAGACCAACCAGCCTCGAGAAAGATAAAGGGGGTGGCTCAAGGGAAACCTAGACACGGTCTTCCATGCCAAATATTGCATGGGGGTTGTTTGAGAGGGTTCAACCCTTTACTCGTCTATGGTAACGTACAACATGGGGCACGTTACGCGAAACGACTGAAGGGAACATAGTGTCGTCTTCCAAACGAATCCTGATGTGTAGACTACGTCTGAGGAACCGTATCTTCTTGATGGTCATGAATATGATGGTCTTTGGAATTTTCGAATATTTGGCTTGGGAAATGTGATAACTAGAATCTATGAGTTTGAGACATGGCAGTTCTGGCCCGGATGAAGAAAGGAAGATCCTGGTGGATTTCATATAAAACCTTCTCTATTGCGTCGAAATGTCTTTTTTTTTTTTTGGTCTTTTTCGTAGTAAAAATTGGTTTGCCAATTTTTGATCATTTTGTTAATTGTAGAGTGAAGATAGTAATTGATATATATATATATATATATGTGTATGTATATACTGTATATTTAGGAAGAGAAAAACATGTTTTTTTAGATTAAAATGTACCAAAACGGAAAAAAACCGCAAAAAATTGAATGATGATGAAACGAAAAGAAAATGTTTGACATCGAGTATTTACTGCAAAGATTTCAGGCTTGAACAAACCCAAACATATCCAAATCCAAACTCGAACTCAAACAAATCCTAATCAAAACCTAAATCCAAACCCAAACAAATTAAAATCCAAACCCGAACTCAAACAAATCCATGTACAAACCTAAACTCAAAAAAATCCAAATCAAAACCCAAACCCAAACCCAAACAAATCCAAACCCGAACCCAAACAAATCCAAATCAAAACCCAAACCCAAATCCAAACAAATCCAAACCCGAACCCAAACAAATCCCAATCAAAACATAAATCCAAATCCAAACCCAAAACCCAAACAAATCTGAATCAAAACCCAAATCCAAACGCAAACAAATCCAAACTTAAACAAATCCAAACCCAAACAAATCCAAATCCAAACCCCAACCGAGCCCCAAACAAATCCAAATCCAATCCCAAATCCAAACCCAAACAAATCCAAACCCAAAAAAATCCAGACTTAACCAAATCCAAATCCAATCCCAAATCCAAACCCAAACAAACCCAGACTTAAACAAATCCAAAGCCACATCCAATCCCAAATCCAAACCCAAACAAATCCAGACTTAAACAAATCCAAAGCCACATCCAATCCCAAATCCAAACCCAAACAAATTCAAATCCAAACCCAAACCCAAACAAATCCATATCCAAACTGAAACCCAAACTCAAACAAACTGAAAGAGCTAATAGAAAAATGTTAAGTATGAGAATTTTCACTCGAAGATGGTTTCCTCCGGAAAGCCAATTATCGTTTGCTTGGCTGATCCGTTCCCACCCAAACATAACTCTGCGTTCCGTCTGCACGAAGATTAGCCGTCGTTGACGCAACACCGCGCTGTCAACTTTAATTATACGTGGCTCATTCTTCCCTCAATTGAAAGGCTGACTAATAACGGGTTGAAAAGAGTGACTTTTAACGACGTTCGTTTAATTTCACCACGACAATACGACGCGTGGGCGCCGCTGATTTTTTTCCTTTTCTTTTGTTTTATTTCGTATTTACCGCCGCCCCCCCCCCTCCCCTGCCGACGCGTAAAATACATCGCGCGTTATTGTGTCGCGTTCGCGGGCGCGCTCTGGCGCAATTTGCGCATTTGCGTATCCGCGTTCCCAAAGGGAAACGTTAATACGAGGACATTCGAATTTGAGGACTGTCCTCGAAACGGCTGGACCCAATAATGCCCAATATCGTTCAGGTAGAACTCAGGACTTGAGTTTAGACACGAAGCTGAAAAGATAAACGATCGATAATGGTTAATCAACGATAGATTCATTTTTGGTAATTGTTAATTAACGGAAAGATGAATTTTCAGTAATCCTTAAGTAATAAAATTTAAATTATGTTGATAGTTAATCAACGAAATCTAAATTTTCGTTAGTCGTTAATTAACGTTCTTTAATATTTCATTAATATTCATTAAACGTAAATCAACGTTCGTCGATCATTAATTAAAATTCGTCAATAATTAATTGAATTCTCGCGCGAATTCTCATTTCATTTAGATCGTTAATACTAACCAAAAATTCAAGCTCTCTCTCTATCAACTATTGAACAAATGTTCCCATTTTTTAAATACCAATACCAATAGGTAAAAATACAAAAAAAAAAACCTATCGACAGTCGCAACTCAAACAAACAAACCTAAATAAACAAAAAAACCCAAACAAACCCCAACAGACCCAAATAAACCCAAACAAACCCAAACAAACCCAAACAAACCCAAACAAACCCAAACAAAATCAAACAAACCCAAATAAACCCAAACAAACCCAAATGGACCCAAATAAACCCAAACAACCCAAAAAAAACTCAAACAAAACCAGACAAACCCAAATAAACCCAAACAAACTCAAACAAACCCAAAAAAAAAACTCAAACAAAACCAAACAAGCCGAAATAAACCCAAAAAAACCCAAGCAAACCCAAACAAAACTCGAACAAAACCAAACAAACCCAAATCAACCCAAACAAAGCTCAAACAAAACCAAACAAACCCAAATCAACCCAAATCAACCCAAACAAACCCAAACAAATAGCCTACCAAGTATAAAAATGATGTTTTTTTCGATAAACTTTGCCCACTTTTGTTCGCGCGAGACGGAGAAATTCTTCGGATACGTTGAACGTGGACGGACAATGGATCGCGTCCCACGCGAAATAACCTCGGGATCTTCGGAGTCTGCGGGTATCGTTTCTTCGGTTTTCGCAGTGCCGATGTTGCCGGTCTCTCACTAACTTTCGAGTCTCCTCCTTTGTCGTGAATATTTCATCACCTTATTAGCGAGGACTGTCTAATTGCGAACACGCGAGTTTTCTCCCGCTTGGATCAACAAAGAAAGAGAAAGAGAGAAAAATGACTCCAGGGGCCCGCGGAGGAGGAGAGGGGAAGGGGGTTGGTCTATCGACGAGAGAGACTCTCGCGTTACGTACGAGGCTCGATAATAACACTGGCAGTCTCTTGGTCGGGTCACCAGGCGGCCTTTCAAGGCAACGAGAAACTCTCGAGGTCGTGCCTCTCGTTGATCCATCCCGAGGAGAACGGAAGAATCGAATCGTCCAATTAATATCGATAGATAATACAAATTATTATTATTTTTTTTTTTTTATGAAGAGATAAGCTCGACAACGATTAACGGCGAGAAAAAAAAAACCGTAGAGAAAATACACCAAGATTAGTAAAAAATGAAAAATTATCGAGCTTGACTTTTGTAACGAAAGAAAAGAAAAAATCTAAAAGCGAATGAAAAAAATTAACGAAAAATAATTTAGAAAGGCACTGGAGAAGAGCAGTTAAAATCACTAGGAAAATATTCCTGTTTTACACATACCTCGAGAGCAGAAAACGACGTTTAAAATTTCTTGTCTGAATTGTTTCAAAATGACGAAAATCATTCAATTTTTTTAAATTATTTATGATAAATGGTTAGTTATGTAGAAATTTATGAATTTTTGTATTATTCAAACGTAATAACATTTTCGTTATTCCCTAAATTGATGAATGTAATATTGAAAAAAAAGTTACTATTCGTCCCCATCATCGTCACGGTAATAATCATCATAAAAAATGAAAAAGACCATACGAGGAATTCCAGAATTCCGATTGTTTTTTTCTCACCGAAAGGATTACACGATCATGAGCGGAGGGCGGCTACGGTTCTCCGTCAGTCGGAAGCTCGAAAAACATCGAAGCTCCTGGGAAAGTCGTCTTCGAGACTATCCGGGACTATCATCTTCGGCATTATCTTAGAACCCAAGGAGAATCTCCGTAACGCGACGACAGGTAGGAAAAAGAAGAGGAAAAGAACGTTCACAGTCGAGATCAAAAGACCGACCGATCTTTTCCTCCAATCGCTGATGGGGCAACTACTTCAGTTATGTCTGTATCAAGCTACGAGAGGGAGAGGGCGATGAGGCAGGGAGGGGATAAACGAGGAACGCGAGAGACCGATCATCGAGCCTCGATCCGATCATAAATCAGATATATATATTTCGCGATTGTTTTGCTTGTTAGGGAAGGATACCGGGTGCTGGTCATCGCTTCCCATCCGGAGTGACTCCTTCAATCTGCTATGTGCTATGTGCACGATCGAGAGAGTGCACGTAGCACTCCCCCTCGTCCGCTCGTCTGACCTCACCAGTATTCGACCCTTTCTTTTCCAGTACTCATCGAACTTACTATAAATTATTCCCCCGTCCGTCGATCCTAACCTCTCAATGCTCACGAGGTACGACACGATGCCTCTTCCTGGCTTACAACTCCGTTGCTTCTCTGCCTTATTGTATTTTTATTTTTACTTCTTTTTATTTTTTATTTTTTATTTTTTTATTTTTAGGTTTTTTATTTATTATTTTGTATTTTTTCATTCTTAGTTTTTTTATTTATTATTTTTTTATTTTTTCATTATTACTTTTTAAATTTATTATTTTTTAATTTTTTCATTTTTAGTTTTTTATTTATTATTTTTTCATTTTTACTTTTTTGTATTTATTATTTTTTTATTTTTTCGCTCTTTGTTTTTTTTATTTATTATATTTTTCTTTTTTATATTTCCATTTTTAGTATTTTCACTAATTAACTATTTTTACTTATTATATATTATAGTTTGTTATATTTCTTTCTGTTATTATTTCTATTTTCTACTTAATTTTTATTGTTGTATAATTATTCATTTTAATGTCAAGCACTTCTGTATTAGTATTATTGTTTTATTATAGTTTTTTTTTTTTTGTATGATTCCCTTTCATTTTATTTTCTTCCTGTATTATTTTTATGGCAGTAGTAATAGTTCCAATTTTTAGTAAACTTAATTTCAGCTTGTTCAGTTTTCCAGAAAATAAACAATATTTTATGAAAGTTTACCCTATTATTTTCTCTCCGTCTGAACGACAAATATCCTCAAAACAAAAAAAATATAAACTATTGATAAAAAACATTTTCTCGTCACGATCCCATAATCCAGAAAGATCGCGTAATCACCCAGAATTCACCAAAACGATTGTTTCCAAAAAAACAACGAAACAATAAATAAATAAATAAATAAAAATAAAATAATCAATAAAAAATTTGTTTCTCTCGATCCCATAATCAAACCCAAAAAAACAAACATCATTATTTCAATTTAAAAAGATCGCCTATCCACCAGATATTCACCAGAACGACTGAGTCCAAAAAAAAAAAAAAAACAAAAAAAAATTCTTTTTAATAAAAAACCAACAAAAAATTACCAATAAAAATATTTTTATTACAAACAAACAATGATCAATATTCCCATTCCGAAAGATCGCGAATTCACACAAACGAGAGAGTCCAAAAAAACCAATAAAAAAAAAGAATAAAATGAAAAACGAAAAAAATAAAAATGTGTTTAAAACAAACATCGAAGGGAGTTTTTAACGCGCGTTAGCCACGCAACGAGAACACGTGCAGAGCCTGTAGAAGGCGAAGTAAGATCGGCGCCGTATCAACAGGTGTTGGTTTATGGGATCGGTGTACGAAACGTGGGCCTTTTCGAGGCGACATCGATTCCGATGCAATTTAGATAAGCTTAAGGGCGATTCAGCCACGGATCGGAACGGGCGTACAAAAAACCCGCGTTACCAACCGCGAGACGAACGATAAAGGCGCCCGCGTCCTCGTATACACTCACGACGATCCGGTAAATCGACCAAAAGTGCGAGGGTGATCGTTTTCAACGAAAAAAAAAAAAATAATTAAAATAAAATAAAATAAAATAAAAAAAAGGTAGAAAACCAGATATCCGTGGAACACGACAAGGAAACGACGATACAAGCTCGAATTCACGTTTACAGATGCGCAGATGCGCTCTCCAAACTTTATTTTTTTATATTTTTTGAAATATAATATTTTTTATATTTTTTTTTTTCTTGAAAGAAGCAATCAAATAAATAAGAATTTAAATAAAGTAAATCTTTATAAAACAGGTACAATAGGAAATAATAATAATAATAATAATTATTATTATTATTATTATAAATAAATAATTTACAAAATACAAAATTCAGGAATAATTCTTTTCAAACTTAAAAAAATGTATTTGTTTATCATATACATTTTCTATTCCCATATAAAAAATAAAAAAATTCAAAAAAGTTATTCGTTATCAAATACGAATTTTCGAAGACTAAAAAAAAAATAATTACGAGTATTAAAAAATATTTTCGAAAGTCGTTTCTGTCTGTGTTGCTGTAACGTATAAACTCTCGACCATCCGGTGAATCGAGCAAAAGTACAAACGTGATCGTTTAAAAAAAAAAAATAAATAAATAAATAAATAAAAAAAATTTAAAAAAATAAAATAAAATAATAAAACGTACAAAACCAGATAGCCGTGGAACACGACAAGGAAACGACGATACAAGCTCGAATTCGCGTTAAAGCTGGATAAGTTAAGTAAAGTATGGTTCTTGGTGACATCAGCCAATGTTAACCTCTTCAGCCACGTAATAATCGTTTAGTCGAGCAGCTGTTCGAACCTTGGTAAGAATTAATCGAAACGACACTCGAGACGTAATTATGCACCGTGACGAACAAAATTGTCGATTTTTTCAGAGGATCGGGGGGGGGGTGAAGAAAGTGGAGGGGAGGGGGGGCAATAATGGCAAAATTGTGGACATTCCAGGACGACGAAATTCGAGATGGGGGGGGGAGTCACGTTTCGATGGCACGAATGACCATCCTTCTTCTCTTTAAGCCCCCCCCCCCCCACTCCGCTTGTTCTCTCCGTTCCTCTTTATCCTGGTGATAACGCGGACTTTATGCGAACGGGAAAAACGCCAACGCGAGATACACGAAGTCTGTGACTCTTTTGCTCTCGGCCAACAGCGCTGATAACAAATGGTTGTTCGATGGTATTTTCTTTTTTTTTATTTTTTTTTAATTTTTTTTTAGTTATTTATTTATTTTTTTTTTTGAGAATTCGGGAGTTTTTTTATGTTTGGGTTTGTTTGGGTTTACGAAGAAAAAATGGGCGAAGGGGAAATATGGTTTTTACTGGAGCTTTTCTTTTTTATTATTATGTTTTTTTTTTTTAATTAATTAAGGGTGTAATTTATGGAAGAAAATTAAATAGTTGGATTATTGGGCAATTTATTTATATATATTTTTTTTTCAAGAATTCTTTGGGCTAATTTAATTATTATTTATTGATGAAATACGAAAAATATTGTTTTAATAAAAACTTTGATTGCAACGGTAAAAACGAATATTAATTAATTGAAATAAAAAAATATAATGTGAGGGTTTAAACAAAATTATTTTTGTCGTTCAATAATTTACTTTCTATATATTGTAGTAATATATTCATTATTACACACAACAATAATTATATTGTTCAATTCCCACAATATATTAAAAAAAAAAAACACTAATAATTTACATTTTATTTTTTATTTTCCGGTATAAAGTTTCACAATTACAATTACCTTGCTAAATTTTGCACGAAATAAAAATAAACAAATGTATGATTGTCGAAGAATTGATTGACTTATTTATCAAATCTTAAATAAATCGTAACTATCATATATAAATTTATTATTATTATTACCAATAACACACTATAACTAAAAACTGTGAAATAAAACATTAAAATATATTTACTCTACCTAATAAAAAATAAAAAAAAAATAAAATAAAAAAAATATTACAACAATTCAATTAAATACATAATTAAATGTGCTAAACATTTATTAAACAATACTCATTCTTTCCCCATCTACGGTTAGTTTCAAAATAAATTCCACCGCGTTCCGCGAATTGTTTTTTCCCGAAAGAAAAAAAAAAAAAAAACGAAAGAAATGTTTTTTTTCTGGTTGAGTTGTGCGAGAGACATGACGTTTGGGTTTGACAATATTTTCAAGGTGGACGGAATGAACGAAGCGAGGAATAAAGCAGGTAAGATATGCCCGTTAAGTTTGAATGGTTGACAGACCGAAAGGTTCGACGAGGAAGTCTCGGGACGTGGGTGGAATCCGGAGTCACCCACGTGTGCCCCACCCTCCATGTGGGGGCACCGAGAAAAAAAAAAGTAACAAAAAAAATAAAAAAAAAAAAATAAAAAAAAATCTCGAGGAGAGAGATGGAAGCCAGCGAAGAAAAGGGTACCTGAAGCAGAGGTGTGAAGCACGCACGCTTTACATAACGTTTAGTTTGATAGTCGCTCGCACGTACGCGCATAAATCGAATCCTGCGTGCATTCGGCACGTAGTATGCAACCGACGTATCCCTTTCACCCACCCTGTATATACGACTCACGACTCTCCTACATTCCCATACCTATATTCATATATTTCAAGATAAACTTGAGACTCCCCGCCCCTTATTTATGTACCGTGTAATTAGACGTCTTTGTTTTGCATTGTTTATTCAAAGTACAATATATCGATCTCGTATTGCCTATTAGCTGGAAAAAAAGTACTTTTTTTTTATTACTTTTTACGTAGTAAATTTATATTGTTTTTTTTATTTATATTGTATTTTTTTTGTTACATTGTGTATTTTTTTTGGTCAATTTTGCGTTTTTGACATCTGATTTTAGATTATTATTTAGTTATTATTTAGAAAATTTTCAATCAATCGTAACTATCATGTAAAAATTTATTATTATTATTATTATTATCAATAACATATTATAAATAAGGATTGTATAATAAAATATTAAAATATATTTACTGTAATAAGAAGAAGAGAATTTTTTTTTTTTAATATTATTACTATAATTCAATTAATTATATAATTGAATATGTTTCAGTGTTTTGCATTGTTTATTCAAAGTACAATATATCGATCTCGTATTGCCTATTAGCTGGAAAAAAA
>JAPYZI010005564.1:0-12615 GCA_030523105.1 Ophioninae sp. A BG-2022a | reverse complement strand
TTAACTTCAATGCTTCAAGAAGCTCCAGGGTGCTTAATATTTGATCCCCATGATTTTGTTTGATTGAAGTGCTTTCCCATAAACCCTCACAATGTTTAAAAATGAGCTTTTGTGGAATGGTGTAATCTGGTAAATTAAGCTCATCCAGTAAACAATGAAATTTGGGGGTAAGGGGATGATTGAACTCAGGAGAGAAACGTTCTGGCTCAGTCCAGCCGATATCCTCTCCGCTCCAGCTATTTTGCATGAAATCTTTTGGAGAATCACTTGAAGAACTTGCTGATAAATATGACGTACAATCTAAAGAAATGAAATTAATAAACTGATCGAGACTACTTCTCAATTGATTATGTTTCGATAAATATTTAAACATTTGTAAGGTTTGACTGGATATTCTTCGTCCCACGAATTTTCATAAAACTTTAACTCGAGCACGAAAATTCTGGTTCGACAGATAAAGTTAGGGAGAAAGAGAGAGAGAGAGAGAGAGAGATTGGGGGAGAACAAGAGAGAAACGAGAAGAGAATTACTGTAAATACTGTAAGAAAACGATACAAAGAATCTTCGATAAAAAAAAAAAAACACATCGCTCATCGAAGAATACATATATATATTCATACATGTATTGTATACTTCGATTTCAGCAAATTAATAGATAAACGTACACTCACACACACACACATACACAAACGAAAATACACACACGTACACGTATACACACAGTTTGATGAAAATCTCTGATTATAGTTCTACTAATTAAAAAAAAAAACAATGAAACATATTAAAAAAAAAAAAAAAAAGAAAAAAAAAAAAAAAAAAAAAAAAAAGAAATCGTTATCCCGATGAAAATCAGAAGAAACAATAAGCAAGCCCACGTACGGGTAAGACGCGCGACCCACCAAGTCAGAAAATCCTATTAAAGTGCAAACTCGATGAAAAATAAATGAGAAAACGAAAAAATAGCAAGCGTAGGGTTCCTGAAACTGATCGCTGCTGTCCTAGATGTTAATAGCGGGTACAACAAGCGAGAACCTTTAAGAACGAAGAATCCCGTAGCCACGCAGTTTATATATTAACGAACGAAGAAAAAAAAAAAAAAAAACAAAGAAAAAAGAAAAAGACAAAACACGATGAATGAAACGAATAATCATTGAACAAACTTATCAGCGGTCGAACGAAACGGACGACGGTGGGGCATCGATTAAATATGATAAAACAGTAACGAAATAACTGAAGAGTCACAAACAGATCGGATCATTCGATCGTGAAGTATCCTCTGTATGGAAAAAAAAGATTTAAAAAAATACGTTCGAAGAAACAAAACGATGATTGTATCAGGTAATTGAAGAATTTGACTGCGGGGCAAGGATGGGACGAAAAAAGTACGGATGGAAAAAAAATATAGAAAAAGAGGGAAGAAGAAACGAGCGGAAATACATGTTTATCGGTTGAAAGAATTACGGTTATATATGAGGTTGGAGATCAAGTTCGTAGTGTTTTTATATTTACTTTTTTTTTACAATTTTTTTTTTGCTGTTTGACACAGTGGTAATTTTTATTCGATAGAGCTCTTTCTGCTTTACAATACTGTGATAATCGCGTTTTTTTCTGAGTAATTTAAATTTTCGTTACTTTTGAGATTTAGAAATTGAATATTAAAAGCAACATGTTCGACACTTGCTCTTCTTCGCTCTCCATCGAGCCTGAAAAGATACCGAAGCAGCCCGGAACGTTTGCAACGTCGAAAATGTTGTCGAAAATCCGAAAATCAGGTATCGAAAATATTGTTTTTTTTACCTCCTGGATATTCGATTTCTAAGCCTTAAAAATAACAAATAAATTGAATTATTCGAAAAGACGATTAGCACAGTTTTGTAGAGCACAAATGGCTATAACGAATGAATATTATACATTTTGTTAAAGAGCAAAACAAAAATCGTTGGGAAACAAAAGAAAATATAAAAACTGTACGATCTTATTTCCTAACCTAATACATACATATATAAATATATACATAATATGTTTCTACATATTTATGTGTATATTTATATATTTATAGATTGGCGACAAAAAAAACCGTAAGGGAAGGTTTCTCCGTCGGGTACGGCAGAACGCGGAAGTACATTGTATGTATATTGTACACGTTTGTATATACGAATATCCGGATTTTTTAATTATTAAGAATTAGTCGGTGGGAAATACTTCGTCGTTCGCACGTAACTTCATACTCTTGCCCTGATGCGGCAATGCAGAAACGTATTTGTTCTTGTTGTTGTTGTTTTTTTTTTTTTAAATCCTGTCGAAATTTTCGTCGTTCCAAAAGAGCGAAGATTCATGGAGCTGACGTTTGCGTCGTTTCAACACGATAGAAAAAAAAAAAACTTTTTTTATTTCACGACAATCTCTGTTATGGATAATCATGATTTTTGGTTTTCTTGGTGATAGCTGATGAAAACTTTTCGATAAAGTATGCGTAAGTGTACGAAAAAAACGTTCGTAAGTCTATTTTCTGCAACCAGAAAATAAATGAACGATAGGAAAAAAAAGCCTGTTGCATTCGAACGATGCAAACGTCAAAGTCGTGACATTACGTTGGTACGATATCGCTCAACGTTCTTCTTCTCGTTAATTAGGACCAGTTTTTTTTTTTTTTTTTTTTTTTTTTCTCGAATTGTTTTCATTCGTCATGAATTCGGAACTTTTTTATAGCACCTTTGCTTCCGGCTCCGAAATGACAGAAATAGTGCTTGTTGCCATCTTTTTAAACGGGGAAGAATGTATCGGCGTATTTCGAGGGTAAAGAAAATATTTTGTCGTTACGTGATACTTGTTTTCTACGATTTATTACCGTATGCCCAATATTGCTCGACAATGTTATCACAGTTTCATCAAACGGAACGTTAAGTCGTTGGAGCAACGAGTAAATAATTTAATTCCAAAATGGTCTCTGATTCATTGATTGCTTCGGTATACAATGTTTGATTCCCTTGCAACTGCAAATTGAAGATCCCAAGCTTTGATGAAAAAAAAGTATTCAAGTCACGTGCAATCAAAATTTTTTACTTTTTAACTCGATCGGTTTATCGGTATTTTCGGCGCTTTGTCAGATCGCTGAAAATCCGTGCCGTGGTAACCCTTCGACTGCATTTCGGATCGTTGTTCTTTTTTCATCGATTTTCATTGATGAAGTTTTTTTGTCCATCAATTTTCATCGATAAAGTTTTTTTTATTGATTTTTATCGAAGAAGTTTTTTTTGTCCATCGATTTTCATCGATAAAGTTGTTTTTTTTTATCGATTTTTATCGAAGAAGTTTTTTTGTCCATCGATTTTCATCGATGAAGTTTTTTTTTTTCATCGATTGTTTTAATTGATTTTTAATTGATGAAAATATTGTAATTTTCATCATGAAAATAGCCGAGGTCTCCAGCGATCAACGATAACGATCTTTTTTTGTCCAATTTGATTCTTTTTTGTCCAGTTATGTCCTTTTTTGTCCAATTAGATCCAATTGTTCTCTAGCTAATATTAGGGTCCCCAATTTGCAGTAACTGGGTAATTAATTATCCGCGATATCCACTGTATACACTCTTGAGTTCAGGTCGCCCATAAATAGAGAAAGAGCCGATGAAAATTTGTCTAAGTTTGGGAAAGATAGAGAGGAACAAGTGCGCTGAAAGCGACCGATTAGTGAGATGAAAATGAAAAAATTTTTGACCGCGATCGTCCGGGAGCTCGAGGTTGCGTAAAGGAAACGATACTCACGAATTTTAATGGTAATTATCGCCTCGGAAATTGTCCGATCGTCCATTTATTCAAACTTCGAATATATGCCAAAAACTACGTATCAGAAATGAGAAGCAAAACCTCGTCGAAAGTTTTGCGACTGAACTTTCGTAAAGTTGGATTCCGCATTTTTTGTTTTTAATTGTATCAAAACTGTCGCCAGAATTCGTACGTAAATCATGTATACAATATATATGAGAAGGTAAACAAAAAAAATGTTTATTCGACATCTCGAAAAGCGCTCAATCGCGAAGAACGATGGAAAAACTAACGATGGAAAGTCCATTTGGGAACACAAAAAAATTTTTTTAATGCCTAGACATAATTTACGAAAGCGAATAAAAAGCGTCTCGGCGAAATCGTGCGATATTGAATTCACGAAAAAAGAAAAAAACACGAAAAAAGAAAAAACAAAAAATGGACGAGCAATTGGAAAAGTGAAGAAGAGGCATGGGCAAATAAATTTAACGATGACTGATGACGAACGTATGTAACGCAAGAGCTTTTGATATGATACGAACGGATTTGACGATTTTCATTTTATACATATATCGACGCATATATATCTATATATAATATCATATATATATATATATATATATATATATTATATTACATATATATGCGTTTTGAGAGCTCGTCTCGCGCACGTTTCTCGTCCGTCGAAAACCGGAAGTCAAACGAGAATTATTGTAACGAGAATTGACATAAACGGACAAAAAAAAAACGAATGTAAAAGAACGCCACTCGAGACACTGAAAAAACAACAATCGCGAATGCTTTTTTGAATTGAAAAAAAAAAAATAAGTAAAAAAAAAAAAATACAAAATAAAACAATTGGGACTAGACGATAATGAGGAAAAAGAGCGATAAAAGCTTATCACGAGAGAGTCACGTTTAAGCGTATAAAATATGCGCGATTAATTATAGGGTCCTCGGTTTTAGGCTGGTTAATTGGATCAATTTGCGAATTTCCTCTGCGATTTGAAAGAGCTCCGGCATGCGCGGCCGTGATGCAGGAGCGCTCGTCGCCCGTAACCTCTCGGTACCCTTATCCCTTTGTCCCGCCTTTCCGCACTTGCCTTAACGATGAATCGTCGATGTGCGGTATCTTGTATTATTTTTCGCAGCGCCATTAATTACACTAAGTTCTCGTTCACATTGTGGAAACGTTGTTGTAAAAGGGTTTGATTAGATCCGTGTGCATTTCCAGGCGGAAAAACGACGAGAGAATGTGATCGTAACATACAGGGTGTTGCGTGGTAAGTGTCGCTCTTGTCTTCGACAAATACCTCGGTCTGGTAAGATTTCATTATTATTTTTTTTAATTTCTCGTACGAGTTCTACGAATTGACCTCTTCGTCCCTTAAAGATATCTTAAGGGATCATCTTCCTTAAGGAAGAGATCTTATCTTATGAGATCCCCCTTAAGAAATATTATCGTAAGATATCCCCCTTAAAGGATCTTAAGAGATCCCCCTTAAGGAATCTTTTCTTCATCCCTTAAGGAAAATACACCACCCGACACGTGAGTACGAAACAAATAACCGAAACGTTCATATCGAAATTTTTTCAAAATGGATTCAACAATCGATAGGAATAATTTATAAAAATGAATTACATTATAATAATCAAAAATAGTTGAATTATTTGTATTTAATTATTTTCAACATAGAAACACGTCATTATTAAATTCAAATAATTGAATCATTTGATTAAACTTAAGAAAGAATAAAGAATATATTCGTTCGAAATTTCGTAATTTGTATGAAAAGTAGGTAGCTATTCCGTTGTGTTAATTGGATAGACATAAAACTTGGTAATTTCGATAAAATAACGAGGAAGTTTTTTTTGGAAAGAGGAATTTATAAGCTATTGTAAATTCCTCTTTTATAAACTGAATTTAAAAATGATGAAAAACTTGATTGATTATTTTTTAAAGTATCGTCAGAATTTGATATTAATGTTAATACGACCTTCAGATTAAAAGGTATTCCGTGTTTCGTTAGTTACATCATTATTGATAATGTAAATTTTATTCTAAAAAAAAAAAAGATGATTGTTTGTTTGGGTTTGTTTGGGTTCGAAACGAAACCAGTTCTTTTTGTAACTCCCGGTACTCCCAATCCCCTTAGGAAAAAAAATGCTGGCTGCGTCAATGAGTGATACCGTGTCTGAATTGAAATCGATAATCCCTGCGCAAACGAATTGTCCGAAGTAAGATTCTTCGTGATTACTAAAAGAATTCGACGATCGGTGAAAAAAAAAAAAAGTTTAAGTTCCAATAATGAATTATCAGTACGAAGGTTGTGTTGACCTTGTAAAAGATGCTCGTATCATTAAGGTGACTGGTGACACACGAAACGCAACACCCTCTATACGTACATGTACATACATACAATACATCCATGGGAATACATAATTAAGCTTGTACCGAAATTGTCAACTGGTTGTTGTTGATTCACCACTTACTAATGCCATTTGTTACATAATCATGCATTGTGAAGTATCGATGGGAGTGTTTTTTCGCGCGTCAAACGAGTCTGAGAGAACGAAATTTTCGGGGTAGAAAAACGTTTTGGAAAGCTTGATGGAGGGAAAAAAAAAGAGGAGAATAGAGGGCAAAGAGGAATTTCGATGTATTCGACGTCCATGAAACATTGGAAAGCCTCTAAAATCTTGAGTAAAAAAAAAAAAATGGACACGAAACGACGATGGAATTAAATTATTTACGTCAAGCGTGCGACTATGATCCTAATTTAAGGATGACGCACGTTTTATTGTTAGTGCAATTGTGATTTCGCGCGTTTCGTAATAATGTGAGAAAGTTGTGTACGATTTGCATCGAGTGTGTGTCTATAACGAGCTTGTCACTTTTCCTGTAACTGTTCACGGATGAAAAAAAAAAACGACAAACACACACACACACACACAATTTTTCGTTCGTATCGGAGACGAAGTGACGTGGGTCGTACCGTGGGAAATTGAGAGCTGGGTAATTATGAAGAAGTAGGGCTCCGATTCAATTTTGTCGGGAAATTTCTTTTTGCCATAAATTACTTTAATTAATCACCACTAGAGGTTGACATTTTTAATTATTTCCATAAGTTATGGGGTTTCGAAGTTTGGCGAAAAATACAATAAAATTGGGCATTTTCGTACACTTCGACGCCTAAATTTGGAAATCAAACGAATTTTCGAACGAAATTAGCTTTCCATAATAAACCCAAACGAACCCAAACAAATCCAAACACCCTCATAAGTTATGAAAATAATTAACGTGGTTTGGGTTTGTTTGGGTTTGTTTGAGTTTAATCATTAAAATCGTCGATGTCTGCCAGCTAAATATCACTAATGGTGACTAATTAAAGTAATTTATGGCAATAAAAAAAATCTCCCGCCAAAATTCAATTGGAGGCCCAATTTTGTATAATTCCCGAGAGCTTTACGACGGTCGACTTCGACGTTCGTGTATCAATGCTGTGATGCGTTACCCCTTAAACCTCGAAAGTCGACGATTACGCGGAAATAATCAGAGTGAACGAAGGAAAGAGACGAAGGAACGGTATTTACGATCGTATTTACGATCCAATGTTGGAATACGCGAAGATACGTCCGCCAACTGTCCCGGTCACGTTCTTACATACAGGTCTTCGAGAAAAATTCAATTTTTGACGATGGGGTTAGGCAGCCTTGCAAGCACGGTTTTTCGATCCTCTCGGTCTTCTGGATCTTCTAGATTTTCTTTTTCCAGCGTTATTAATAATATAACCGTTATTCTCGATCATAAACGAGATCGAACGATTACGTAACATTGTTAGTTTTTGCCCGCGACTTAATTCGCGCGAATCTTGAAATTAACGTTGAAACAAATTTTCGACCCCTTAAGGGATGATTCTTTTAAAAACCTGAAATACGTCATTCTGAATTTATCGCTGATAAGTCGAGTATCAGTTTCAATTGTTTTACAGCTTAAATAATTACGGCACTTCTGTAGCGGATTACACTCTGGATTGTTACCCCTTAAGGGCTAATTTTTCGAGAACCCTGAAACGTTTAAGTACTAATATTCGACCAGAAGTGTAAATAAAAATGTCCGTGGATTAAAATTCGAAAATTTAACAGTTTCAACAATTTTATCTCTTTGAAAAGGGAATTGCAAAAAAGTCTCTTCGTAAATAGTGCCTACGTCGTAAATATCAATATGCCCGACGAACTTCACGTTTCGACTTTTAGCGATTTAGGGGCTGGACGTTGATGAGTCACTCAGGACTTTGCCTTTTATATATAGAGATGAATATATTGTTCGTATTCATTGCAGCCGCTCAGGTATCGAAATAAAAACGTGGGGTGTACATAAAACCCTCAATTACGATTATCACATCGTTTTTCCTTTAATTATATTCTTGAGCCATAATCGCAATAGTATATACGAAGCAATGGCAAAATCATTAGACACGATTCAATAAAAATAATTGTTTGAAAAATTACGTGAATCTTCTTGAGCGTTATATTATAACGTATACAAAATGTGAAAAGTTTTCACCGTTTGGTAATCGAGATATTCGGTGGTAAAAATTAACACGAGATCTTATAGGAAGTTGTGAAAAAAAAATAATAATTTTTTACAAAAAAAAAATATCACGATTTCTGAGACGGTCAAACTTTTTCAAATTTGATCCACAGTTTAGTATGATTGTTAAGAAGACTCGTACTAATTTTGAACAATTAATCTTGAAATTCGTATAACGCGAAAACATCCTTAAGTCTATATATTATTATTAATTGCTTTCGTGTACAGAGAACTCACCCTGATTCAACGTTTTCAGAGCTGAATCTCCGTGGTACTAGAAATACATTTTTTTAGGTTAGCTGAAGAAAAATGTTCAAACGTTTCGTGTTATTTTCGTAAATGATTTCAGATCAGAATGTTTTATAATAGTTTGAGGATGAATAATTATTGGTCGTAACCATAACGAAAGAAAATTGTGTTTTATTTTCGAAACAACGAAGTGAAAAAGTTTAATACTAGAATTGGAGGTTATGATTAATAAAGGGAAGTCTGGAGGCTTCCGATCTCGTTGCTTTACGATCAGAGAAAATAGAGAGTTGATGGCATTCTACGGAACGTTTAATCGGGGAGAGTTAACTGTATTACGCAGCTTGCACGAGAATTCGGTTAACGACGTTGAAACGGCGCATGCGTTACGAAGGAAAGAGACAAAGATGTTTCTCTCTTCGTCGCGCGCCGCTTCGTTTTTTGCCTTTAGGCACCAAGCGGCAGAAACCGAAACTAAAAACATCGAAGCTGTTAAGAGTTACCTAACCTCACTATCATCGCTGTCAGACCTGTAAGAACGGGACCGCATAGTAAATAAAACTGCGCGCGACGTGGTTCTCTCCCCCATCCTTTCCTCGCTATTTTCGGATATCTTGGAGTTCCCGCCATAAAATTTAATATTTCTGATTACTCTCTGTAATTCGCGATTAGCCCTTAAACGAGAAAAAACAAACACGTATACACATACACACCGGAACACAGACACACAGACACGCACACACAGTTGTAGGCTAGATCTTAACGATTATATTCAATGTCGAAGGATTATTCATTATAAAATTATTATTGTTATACATCTCTTGGATGAGTTAACGAAAAAAAAAACAAAGCAACAACAAAAAAAAAACATAAACGGAAGGAAAAAACACGACGAGTGAAGCGGACAAAAAGATTGCCCTTGTTATACACTTCGTGGCCTTTCGGAAAGCGAAACGCACGCACGATCGTTTAATATTGCGAAAACAAAACGACCTCCGTGGAGACTGCGCCCACAATGGCAAAGATTGTTTATTCGCGAGGTCAATGTGAATGGGCGTAAAGGGAAACGACATAATGAGATTTATGTGATATGTTCGCGAGAGAGAAAAGGAGGGAGAGAGAGAGAGAGAGAGAGAGAGAGAGAGTGCTCCGAATTGCCGCCACTATAGCCGGTTTTAGTCGCCATCGATGCAGAGCAGCCCGATAACAACAAGCCCCTGCGATGATCTATCAATCGACTTTCTTTCTCCACTTTCTTTTTTTTTTTTTTTTTTTGGTTTTCTTTTTGTGTTCTCGGGTCGGTTTTCTTTCCGAAAAACCACTGGACCCAAATTCCTACACTTGTCGCATTTGTAAATAAAATTTTTATCATCACATACGTAAAAACGAGTTTTCGTTCTCCCGCGCGACTGAACGTTCCTTCCGAATCCGAATATTCGTTGAGAGCGAAATACTCGCGTTTCGCGATCCTTCGATCGAATTGGTAATTCTGTATTTTAGCGGCTTTTTTTTTAAATCGTCCCCGATTTTTTTACCGATAAAAAGATTTTTTTTTTTTCGTAGACAACGATATTATTGATGCGGAAGAAGGTTTCTATCGATTTTTAATTTTTTATGACCATGTTTTACAATTTTGTAAATTTTTCGATGCCTCGATGTAAAACATGTTTTACATCGAGGCATCGAAAAATTTAAACACACATTATTTGTTTGGGTTTGTTTGGGTTACCAAGACTCACCCAACATTCCGAATTCAAAATTGATTCCAACCTTCTTCCCCATCAATAATATCATTATTTATAACAAAATGAAGCTATTTATTAATAACAAAAACTGGGGTCCAATTTTCGAAAAAAAAATGGACACCTGCCTCCCGAATACTGCAAAGAAAAGTACTTGTAAGTTCGAGGATTACTGGAAAGAAACATACTCGGTTCGTAATTTATTTTTTATTTCCGTTGCTTTTGTTACGACGAGGAAAAAAGGTTTACAAAGTTTCTTTTTTCAATGTTACGTAGGTAACTTGAACGGTTGTTCTTTTTTTTTCCTATAGCTGCGAGCAGGAACGTTGTACTTTTGTTTCGCGTTTTCTTCTCTTTTAAGAAAAAAAGTAGAGTGTCTACGTTTGTTCTGTGCGAAGAAGAAAGATAGGGTAAGGTATTCTTGTTCAAAGATGAAGAAGAAGGGAATGAAAGAGAACGATGAAAGGTAGACGGAAGAAAAATAAGAAATAAAGAAAATTGTGTTTTTGGAGTATCGAATGAACGAGTAATAATTTAACTTTCGATAATTAACATCAAAGCGCAATAGTTCATTGATATTTCTTCATAGAATTCTATGAACAGCGTATAAATAATTTTTTTGTTTTTCTTTAAATACGAGTTTTTTCAATTCTTACGCTTGCGAGTTTAGCGCATAAATGCTCGTTGAAGTTTTTAAGCTTGTCTCCTCGTCTTAACCTCGATCGAACAGTCAAATTCAAGCGAGCTTCGATTTTCGTCCGAGGATTAAACGAAAACGTTATTTCTGTACACTTTTGGCTTAACGAAAAAAATAACAGCAAGTTAACCCTTTCGAAACGATTATTCCGTAAAATACATAATTTTTTTTTCGTTTCTGAAAGCTTTGAACATTTCGTGGGCCAAAGAACGCTGGTTTCTTAAGACGTGTCTAATAACGCTCCAACTTCGAAAATTCGATTTTCTCGAACCGATAATTGTCGGAAAAAATAAAAAATCGAAAATACGTGCTCGTTACAATCCAATTGTAATTTCGTATCTTTCGTAAACGACAAAGTTCAATTAGTGAAAACTTCGAAGTTGAAATTTTCCAGAAACTTGATTGTTGAACAAGCGGATTCGAATTGATCGTTGAAGTTAGGATGTTAATTGAATTTTGTCGGTGCGATTTTCACGACGAGCCTCGGAAATAAATTTCTTGTTGAAGCGCATTTTTTTTTTAGCGTTCGTTACACATCCTCGCACACGTGTCATGTACAATTACATCTTAATCGTAGATAAGTATAAACAACGTCGTATACATACGGAACAATACACATATTCAGCGATATACATAAATTTATATATAATTTTCTTGTTTTCGTCGTACGCTTCGCTTTTTCTTTGCAACGTAGAAAAAAAAACAAAAAGAATCGAATACGAACTACCTTTGGTACAGTTTTCGAAGTACGAAGAGAGCCTCCTCGTTTCGTACCTCGCGTTTATCTTTCGACTTATTTTTCTCCATTTCGACCTGTTACGGACCATCGATTAGTCGTTGACGACTCAGTCGATAACGATCGCAATTTTGGTTGATCCATAAATATGGCAACGAAGTCAGACGTACATGGAAGGACAGTTTTTATGGGCGGCTTGAAGACAAATATTCAGCGACCCAAACTGCCGCCTGGCGGCGTCACGAATAACCAGCTGTTATGAAGGACCGCTGTAAAGTTAGCGCCCCTGTCACTTTGAGTAATCGGCTTTTTTTTACGAATACGTTGATATAAGAACGGCATGCGTAAAATTGAGGGTTGGGGGTGAAATTCTTAGTCGATTGATACAAGCACGTATGGTTTCTGAATCAACCCCTGAATTTTTATTAATATTTCGAATCTAATCGTAATTTCGTCGAAAACCCCGTCGAAAGCACCTTTTTAGAAGTTTTTTATGATTTTTTCAGGGAAATTTTGGGTTTTGGAGGAAATTAATGGCAGATTTGTGTTCAGGGGATCAATTTACATCAAAATGGATCAGTTAAAAGAATATTAAAAATTCAAAATTTTTTTCGATTTTTGAGCAAAATAAGTTTTTTCACTATATCATCGATAACATTTTTCCCTTTAGGATTTGGTAGTCCACTTTGTGCTTGATCTCTTCGTTATGATTTTCTCTTTAAAATGCTTTTTTGATTATTAATATCCGATGATTTTTCGATTTTTGGCAGAATTTTAAAGTTGGACCATCGATTTTTGCAAATTTTTCCATACATACCCCTTTGCCTCTTTTTTTG
>JAPYZI010005563.1:0-11330 GCA_030523105.1 Ophioninae sp. A BG-2022a | reverse complement strand
GAAAGATATTACTGCACGACGGCAAAATCGATTTTCGCGAAAACTATGGCCCCGAGCACCAAGGCTAAGTACTTTTCAATCGATCCTAATATATTATCGTTAAAGGCTGAACGAACGATGGACATTCGCAGCGAAGGATCAAGGACGACATCCGGGGTGGCGAAATCGACGTTAAAAAAAAACTCACCCCCCTCGGCAGTGTCGTGTTCACCGTGCTGGTGCCGATAATGCCTCTTGTGTCGCTTTAGACACTTAATATAAGTCCTGTAGTCGGAATGACGACAATCGACCAAGAGTTTGTGCTCGTTGTTCGAAGCTTCGTTCTTGTCGTTGGCGTCACTGTCGACGCTGTCGTCAGGGTTAAGTGGCGATAGTAGGGGTGAGGACGACGCCGGTTCAGCGTCGACGCTCCCTAGTCCGGACGACTCGTCCTCCGACGTGACGGCGCCGTCTATCATCGAAGCTAGACCGAAAGTTACGACGACGACGATCAACGAGAGCTTCCCCGATGATACTCCCGGCGACTTCATGACGCGACACGAATGGGAGGACGTTTGGCCCAACGCTGTTCTCGAGACGAGTCTTTATATCGCGGACCCGCACGCGGGTAAATGACCCTTCTCGTTAACTTTTTCCCTGTGGTATATATATTGCACTCGCAAGCGATACATAATGTTTACTTTACTTCGCGCATTCTCTACCTCTATCCCAGTACGTTGACAAATTTGCACTGCTTATCTACGACAAAGTATTTTTCATCCTCCGAACTATCTCCCTCGTGATCGCGCCCTACCTACTACGACTCCCTCGGACTCGAATCTAAATCATCGTCGTATCGTTCTTCTTTCATATTTCAATTATTGTATCAGAAACGAGGGTGGATTGAAAAGTACCTGGCCTGGGTAAGAAAACACGATAAAATATGTACAAAAAATATTTTTTGTTTATTTATTTATTTGTATTATTTGAATGATTAAATATTGTTTATAATTCATTGAAATTATTATTTGTTATATCATGAAATGTATATTTTATCGTATCATTGTAAATCATTTATAATCATATCGTTATAAATCATCGTCGTATCGTTCTTCTTTCAAATTTCTATTATTGTATCAGAAACGAGGGTGGATTGGAAAGTACCTGGCCTGGGTAAGAAAACACGATGAAATATGTACAAAAAATATTTTTTGTTGATTTATTTATTTTTATTATTTGAATGATTAAATATTGTTTATAATTAATTGAAATTAGGATTCAAATTTTTTATGTCATAAAATTAATATTTTTTATATCATAAAATTAATATTTTTTATACCATAAAATTAATATTTTATCGTATCATTGTAAATATTTTATCGTATCATTGTAAATCATTTATAATCATATCGTTATAAATCATCGTCGTATCGTTCTTCTTTCAAATTTCAATTATTGTATCAGAAACGAGGGTGGATTGAAAAGTACCTGGCCTAGGTAAGAAAACACAATCAAATACGTACAAACATATTTTTATCTCGAAGAAAACTCTATTAAGCTTTGTAAATTTCTTTGACACGCTTATCGAAGTTCCGGCATTTGGTTTTAATCGAAAATTCTCAAAAATCTTGAAAATACTGATCAATGACGACTTCGATAAAAAATCTGGCCACGAACATTTTTTTTGACGTTTGAAAAGGGACGAGATTGTTACAAACGGAGAACAAGTACATTTAGGTTAAGTTACCGATACAAAAATTATCTAAAGTGCTTTATTTTTTTCGTTTGAAAAAAACGCGGCGTGGCAAATATTTCTTTTTTACACACTGTATATACGTCAGTGTGTAAAAAATACTGCCTCTTTCTCTTTTTCTCTCTCTTCGGTCACCCCACGCGACATAGTTTTCCCGGCGTCTCGTCGTCGCGTCCGTACCCTCGCGGATAAACAAGAATGTAGGATGAAAGGGATCTTATCCGTCGACGATACGTGTGCCGTCAAGCGGCGTGTACACACAGACTTCCCTGTGCGCGAGCACTCCTCGGTTCTTCCTTCTCACTCTTTGCGCGTGTCAATTTGTCGATGCCCCTTATCATCCTACGCGCAACGTATGCTCCGCGCAATCTTGACGATTTCATTTTTTGCAGTTTTCGCTATCACTTCTCTAGGCGAACTTCACTAGCGATATAAATACGAAACCATGTTTACGCACTCGTCCCGTTGTCCAACGTTCCTTCGCGTTTACTCGCCCCCCCCCCCCTCCGCCGCCCACACGCTTCGACAAACGGTCGAGAGTAGCCGTGTTTTATACATATGTATATAGGCATGACACCTGCGCCACCATGCGATCGGACTCATCGTTCGGTTGTATTTTGAACGATCCTGTACGAGCGAGATTGATCGACGAGGAGGGGAGATGGGAGGGTATGAGGTAGCCGAAGTAACGGGTATTTGGTACGGTCGAGAGCCTCCCGAATACTCCAGGCGTTCGAAAAAATAACGCCGTAGAAACCTTGGAGAGAACGAGAGAGAGAGAGAGAGATGGTGCGAGAAAGAGAGCGCAACTCCTCGTGCGCTTTCGTTCGCTCTCGTGTCGTCGCGATGTTGTCTAAAAGTCGGCGTTGGCGGCGGCGGCGCAATGGCCGCTGTCTGATCGCGCGGGTTTACCTTTATCTCTCGTATACTCGTTTTCTTCGTCTCCGATGCGCGACATTTGGGGAATCTGTTGTTCGTGCGAAAGAGGAACAAGAGCAAGGTGGACGGGAGAAAAATATCCGGGATATCGACGACGTCGTCGTAGACGCGACTTTTCACTCCTGTGACGTTTAACGGCGGATTGAGCGCGGTGCTATTTTCCATTCCGCAAGGGACAAGTGCAACACGCGTTCCTGAGCGTGCGCACGGGGAAAACGAGGACGCGGGCAGGAAACGCGACATCGACGACAAAGCGTCCGCGATCCACCGTATACGGCTAGTGGGCACGTACAAACACGATTCACCGATATATCGTACGAAACGTAAAACGCGAACTCTCGACGATCTATCGCGCGTGTGCTACCAGAAACGACGGACGACCTGTTGCGCCTACTCCCGTCTTCAGTTTTGGTTTCATCGTTGTTTTTTTTTCGTTTCATCGATCCGATCTTTTAAAAATCATCGAAACGATCGTTCTTGGCGTGGGTGTCGGCGAAAAACTGTATTCGCGATTCGACGCGAGAGCGCGTGCGCGTTGAACGAATAGACGAAATTTTGGTTATGGGGAAACGGACGAATCGGCGTTGCGGCGAGGATGTCGCGAATCGTTCGGAACGACGTTAATCACGTGGGTTTTAAACGGGAGCGAAGGTAGCAAAGATATATTGGACCAGGATGCGGAACGACATCGAGCGCGAAAAAAAACGCGTTTCGGCGACGCCCGCGGAAGAACGTTCGTCCCCGACACCAAGATGCACCAAGATACTCGAGTACGTAAAAAATCGGAATCGCGTCGCACCCGCGAGGATACGATTGGCCGATTGTGACTTTTTCGTCGTTGGACCCAGGCGGACACTACGAGTGCTAGTGCCACGCCGCCCGGGCGATCTTCCAGGCGAGACGGCTGCTGCCACTCCGCCTAGACTCGCTGATGAAGAATTACCCTCCTTCCGTCGGGAACGTTCATCCGATCGTTCCAGGTTCGGACCGTCCGGATTGGAAAACTTCTCGAAACTCGACAATAAAGACGATGAACCGCAATCCGCTATCGGTGATAAGAACAGAATCGTCAAGAGCCTAGAGGAATACATCGAGAGACTTTTGCGAGAGGTGCTGTGCGACACGATGAGATTGTTCAACGATCCCGATCATCATCGGGAGGGAAAAGTTCCTGGAACCCAAACAAACTACCCGAAACCCAACAATGGAGGATACACGAATCAGGGATATCAAGGTTCCCCGAACGATCCCGATTCTCTCGAGTCTCCTATCAACACGAAATCGAGCAACGAAAACGAAATTTTTGATTGTACCGATTCGGGTATAAACTCGGTCGAAACGACCGACCTGTTTCAAACATCGTCCCAAGAAGTCAGTCTCGAACAATCGCTCATGGAAATCATGGACGCGAAATTCAGCGAAGTTTCGTGCGACCGAGATCGAACGATGGTCAAAAAAGATTCAATCCACGACCCGACGAGTCTCACCTCTTCGCCCGACGCCTTGGCCCCTGCACCGGAAGAGGACGAAAAAAGAGAAATCGTTGGAGAGTCGGAGCGACCAGAGGATCGTCCCGAGAGTCCACCGTGCATCGATCAATTCCAATTGTCCAAAACTGAGACTCTGCGAGAAAAACTGGCGCGAAGATTCGGTAGGAAAAGTCGACGACGGGACGAGAGGGAAGAAACAGCTATAACGACGGGAAACGACGACGCGACTGCGCCCCCATCCACCACAGCGACAACTACCGTTCATCGCATCAGACACGCTCGAAAACCCCTAATCGTCTTTCTTCACGGTTTTGGCTCTTCGGCCCAAGTTTTTCAGCATCAACTCGAATACTTTTCGAATCTCGGATATCCGTGCGTCGCGCCGGAACTCTTGGGTCACGGGATGAGCTCGGCTCCGGATCGACCCAGGGATTATCGTTTCGACAAGCTTCTCGGTGATCTCGAAACCGTTCTTGAGCATTATCAAGCTTTCGGGCCTGGCAACAAGTGCGTCTTGGTCGCTCATAATTACGGGTAATATCTCTTTTCGTTTCGGAAGGGTTGATTTTGGTTCTCCGAAACCAGTCGTAATTGAATTCGTTTGTTCGCAGGTGCAGTTTCGCCAGCGCTCTCGCCAGCAAATACGAGAGAAACGTTGATCGGTTGGTTCTGATATCGGGGGGTGGACCTACCCCTCTCGCTCCCCCCAGCACAGAAGGCCCCGGCCGGTGCTGCCTCCGCGCTCTCCTTGGCCCCCTTCTCGTCTGCGGTCTGCGACGCGATATTCTCTATTCCGCGAGGGGACGCCAACATCCGTATCGCGGTTCCGAGTCGCTCGAGCAACGTCCCTCCCACATGAGATACGTCCTCGAGGGTATGATCTGGCCCGAGGGAGATTGTGTATTTCACAGGAGAATAACCGTTCCCACCCTTCTCATACATGGACTTCGGGACGACGAGGTCTCCCTTGTGCAAGAATGCCAAATGGAGAGAGTGAGTCTCGATTCACTCGACATCACTAGCACACAGATTCGCAGAAAATTCACTCTCCGAATTTTATCTTTTTTTTACAGACTATAATAAAGGCATTTCTGGATGCGATACCAACGGCCGGACACACTCCCATGATCGACTGTCCCGAACGAGTCAACCACGCGATTCACTGCTTCGTCGATTTGTGCAAACGAAAACGTCGATGACGACGAGTCTCGCCACCCCTCCCCGCCAATTGTGCCAAAAACACACCAAGTGGAAGAAGAAAACGAAGAGTGTCGATCCCCTCGACACCAACGGACAAAGATCCTTTTCTCTCCTTTCCTTCCGTATTTATACATATACAAACACACATTATACACGCGCACACATATATTTTTGTTTGTTTGTTTGTTTCGTTTTGTCAGAGATGTATTTGATTGAGCGATTTGTAAAGAGACTTACCAAAGATCATTTTGTATAGCGCGTTCATAGCCAACTCATTTTTTCCCTACGCTACACCTCAATAAGCGTTTATAAATAACCTTGTTTACGGGAGAACGGGAGAAAGAAGAAATCCAAAAACGAATCGTCGAGATCGAATGAAATATTTGCGCGAGGTTTGTTATACACTCGCTTCTCCCGGCCAAGCGAAGAAAAGAAGAAACCGCGCTTAGGAAGTTGCGCGCGTTTTCTTCTTCGATTCGATCAATTGTTGAACCTCTGGTTTAGAGGATTCTCCGTTGATTTCATCCATTCTTTCTTGAGTATCTGTTTCAATTGACTGAGCCTCAGCGTTGGATTTTGTTCCTTCAAGAGGGGCATTGAACGCTCTTCGAAACTCGTGTAAGCGGCCTTCACTCGTTTCTCCGGGTGACGATCGATGTCATTTTCCTTTGAACTGTGTAATAACAGAAAATTAGGAAAGTGGCCGATTTCTATTGACTGATTTTCATCGCTCTTCAAGGCTGAAAAGTTTACCTCAGTACAGAGATAGCTTCGTCTATTCCATGAGCCGTTTCTCCCTCGATGACTACTCTGTTAAGATTTTCTTCTATGCGAGACGTCGGTGTCTCCTCGTCTTCGTCAGTCCGCTTTTTAGCTCGCGCCGCCTGGTTCCTCCTCTCGAGCTCGCTAGTTATTTCAGCTCTTGTTACCTTCGCAGGGGTTGGTTTGACGCCAGCCTTTATGTTGGCCATTTCTTTTTCCAGCAGCGCTTTGGTCTCCGCCTTCTTCTCCTGCTGTTGAAGACGCTTCTTCTCCAGTTGGTCCTACCGACATTACGGCGTTTCTTCAATTCTGATTACTTTGCTTCGTCAATCGTCTTCCTCACTCTTACCTGCTTCTGTTTTTTCTTTAATAGCTGCTTGTCGTCGTCCTGCCATGCTTTCTCCTCCGCTTCTTGAGCCTTTTTCCAAGTT
This sequence comes from Ophioninae sp. A BG-2022a, assembly GCA_030523105.1. Lineage (NCBI taxonomy): Eukaryota > Metazoa > Arthropoda > Insecta > Hymenoptera > Ichneumonidae > Ophioninae sp. A BG-2022a. Next base: position 4,776 of record JAPYZI010005563.1, on the reverse strand, counting down.
TCCGCTTCTTTGGCAGCGGCCTTGCGAGCTCTCGCGACCGCCGCCTTGCTATTCGCGCCTACAAATTTTTTCGGCATCCTTTCAACAAAAAGTGATCGATTCAAAAGCTTTTTCGTGCATTTTCGTTAGTGATGAATTTGAACGTGGCGCTGCCTCCTCCCCTCTTTTCGGTGCCCGGGTCATCGCAACGCACGCGCCATTTCCGCGAGGTTATGCGAAAAATACACACACAAACATACAGCTCTGAAAAACAAGAACACCACGCACGTCGTGACGCTCCATGAAATTATTATTATCTTTCGATGGTGTCGAGGCTCTCGCTGCTTTCTCGGACGTTAACTTTCAAACAAAGATCGTTGCAAGAAACGCATTTTGACAAAAGTTTTTCGCCGGTCGTCCGTGAAATGTCAAAGCGTAAAGGGAACAAGAAGAGCGAGGTTCGAGGGATTACGAAAGCAGCAGGCCAAGAAGACAAACCCGACCAGGTATGTTTATCTTCATCATGATTCCCGCCTCGTATTTACTCACCTGATTGCCAGGCCCCAAAATCAGCGACCACTTCGCGACAATATTTCTTCTTCTACCGAGATCACCTATCCAAGTATCGGCGATATCGCGACATTTTCTGCACTGTTGTACACCAGCACGCGCGGTCGCCGCACCACCGCGCGCATCGCCGATACTTCGACAATGCCGCAAACGCGAAAATTCAAAGTTACCAGAGATATGCTTGCGTTTAGTTTGGGTTGGTAACAGTTGGAGAAGAAAGCGCGCGTGGCAACATTGAAAACGCGAGAGCGACGTGCCAACCGTAAAAATTGTTGTTTGCGTTTGTTTCGAAACGAAATATAATTATTGGTTTTCCAAAGGCTGCTGTAACGATCGACAAAAACGGAGACGTGATCATCAAAGTACACGCTAAACCAGGGGCGAAGCGCAACGCTGTGACAGGTGAGATAAGACAAAATGGTAAATCGCAAAAACGAATTTTCTACATTCGCAGATATACTTCCAGATATATCCGAAGAAGCTGTCGGCGTCGCGATTTCTGCACCTCCCGTCGAGGGCGAAGCAAATACGGAATTGACGAGATACTTGGCGGGGATATTGGGTGCGAGAAAGTCGGATGTGACATTGGAAAGGGTATCCGTTTCAATATCAATTTCTTCACCTTATTTTTTCCTTCCAACGGATAACGAATATTTTATTTGCTTTAGGGAATGCGTGCTCGTCACAAAGCCGTAGTCGTTAGAAACAGCAGCGTCGAAGAAGTGTTGCAAAAGTTGCGACTGGAATTAGCATCGGACGCGTGATTCTCTTTCGCTACTGCGAACGCTCCAGCCAAGAGCGATACGATTTTGTTCGGTAAATATTTAAGGAAATATAAAATCGGTCCAATTTTTCACAATGCTGTCAAAAGATCTTCACTCTCCGACTTCCAAGACTTTGTCATCGAGCCATGGTCGAAAGATGGGCAACGTCGAGGGATAGTGAGCGCCTCTTTTGGAAGGTGCGCTACCGGCAGGAGCTCCTTCCTGCCTCAGGGGATACGTAGCCAGAACAATCGGTATCTGCAGTTTGATTTCCTTGTCCAAACTCTTGGGGCTGACGACGAACTGTGCAAAAGCAAAAAGAATCTCATTCGATACACATAGTGATTGAGGGGGCGAGACGGCGACTCACATAGACGTTGTAGAGGACGTTGATAAGATGGCAACCCCGGAGGTTGGTAGGCGGTAGGGGTGGAACGTACATTTGCTCGTTGAGCCATTCTTCACCTTCGCCTGGCCGTATTTTGCCACGAGAAACGCTAGCCAATTCGCGTGTTTCACTGGCGAGTACTTTGCCTCGTCGACACATGTATCTTATCGTCTCGGTCAATGAAGCTTTCGTGAACTTCATTGTCACCTTTCACACAAGCGAAAGAAGTTTAAATGCGAACGAGCATGTTTCATGGTTGCAAATCAGTGATTTAACGATTCGGCGATCGTACTTTGCTACGATTGCTCACGGTCGCTGAAATGCCGATCGTTTCACCGGGCACGTAACCTCCGCGATCCAAGCTCACTCTGCACGATACGGCTCCACCGGATACGCACGAAACTCCAACGCGTTGTTCCACTTCCAACCTCGCTGGTTGCTGAAACCCGGGATAAAATCTGGATTGAAGCACTGCGAAGAACCGGCAAGGTTTCTCCATACGTACCGCCAGTATCGGTGGTTCGAGATTCAGATCAATTGGATTCATCACAACAAAAACCTGCTGATTCTTGTGAGTCAGACCGCCGGGCTCGCGCAGTGCTGCTTTGCAGTAATACTGAACCCATCCGTGTTTACCGAGAAAGGTAGACGGAAGTCCAAGAGGAAGACCCAATTTGAATGGAAAACTGTGAATACCCGGAGAGAGAAGCGAGGGTCCTTCGCCTGAATGCGACACCCCCATCTTTAATCCCACATTTCGTAATTGCTCGTCCGAAATTTATTTTCTCGCGATCTGGGTGGATCCTCCCACTTACCTGGCTCTCCCAGCAACCTCATTCGAAAATCTATGTAATTCTCTTTGTCGTAAACCCTCTCGGCCCTTTGACTCCGCACTCTTACCACTCCCTCCCCTATCACGTGAAAGTGGAGCCCCGAAACGCTGAAAAAACGAACATTTTTTATTTTCGTTTATTTTTCGACTTCTTTTTTATTTTCAGTTTGCTTTCGACATATTTTTTAGTTATTTTTCTTTTCGTCATATTTTTTATTTATTTTTTTTTCGTTCTCGAACCAATGATACTCACTATGCTTCGTCGTTCAATTCGATGAGCACGCGTCCGGACAAGAAGTGACCAGGAAAATACAGCAGGTTTGTGTTGTCGAACAGTATAAGAAATTTGCTCAGTTTCCGCGTCATTCTTGACAGGATTTTTTCGTCGATTCGTATTTAAAATCCTTGTGCCGTTCGTATCGAATGTTTCGTCGTTACAGCGCGTGCGCACGCCTCATGGAGGCCGCCGCCGCCGTCGCCTTCGCTGCGCTCCTCCGAACGCCACACGAGAGACTCGCGGGTTTTTTTTTCTTTTTTCAATTCTGATGTTACGCACGGGCCGCCTAGCGAGGCAGCAAGAGGAAGACGGAAAAGTATATCTTTCCACAACGCGTTTAAACCGCTCTTTATCGATCCACGATCCACCGTGAAGCCTATTTTTTGCTATTGATGTATATTTTTCGCGGAATATTTGGAGTCGCGGCGGCGACGCCGCCCGCGATTGCACGATCGCGGAATGATATCGAAAAAGTCCGCGAGCGCGAGAAACTCTGCGTACGCGTCAAACAACCCAAGACCTTGCCTACCTGCGCTTCTCCTCTCGCCGCGCGCGCCCGCTCACCGTGTCGCGTATCCTGCCCATTCTTGGTCTCTTACGTATTATTCGTTCTCGTTCCCCTTCCATAGAGCGCGCGCACGACTCCTCCGCAACCACAAGGGCCCGTGCCCATCTACCGCTGCATTCCGCCAACTGTTAACGCATTTTCAAACAAATCTTTCTAACCTTATTTTCAACGCATCTCAATTTGCAGAAGTAAACCGACCTTTGTTAAATATGATTTTTTTGGCGGGAGGGAGACCGCGCCGAGTCAACGATGTAACGCGTTGTTTACGCGCAACGCGCCCACTCCTCGATTCGAGGGATACTGTGAAATCATCCTTTCACTTTTCTATATAAACGCGCATAATACAGCTGTTAGCTGTCGGTTTAATCGAACGGCGAACGAGTCCGCCTTCCTTCCTTTCTTCCTTCCATATATATGTATACACGGATGTCCGTGGGACGGTTGCGTTATTGCGGTTGAGATCGCGAACGATGACGACTGACTCGTGACGCAATAACGTTTCTTGCACTTTATTCATTTATGAGCTAATTTTCACCTATATTTACTCATCGCTTTGTTTATTTTATTTTTTCCGTTTCCTCATCTATGAGATGTATATGTTCACAAAATTAATAATGTTCATAAATATTGTGAAAATACAAATTGGAGAAATCTTTCGATCGCGATCTATCCTTCGGAACGAGAATCATTCGCCAGAGTGGGAGGTGCTGCCGCGAACGGGAAATGCACAAAACACGCACCTGTTTGTCGGTGCTCGGAGTCAACGAAGTCAGATGTGCATAGGGCAGTTCTTAAGGATTATATGAGCCGATTCTGCTGGGGGATGCCCCCATTGGTAGTTCTCGAGTAGCGGCGCTGACGGCGGTTTTCATTCTCGCTCTCGCTTTCTCTCGTTGGGAGAATGATGGCGTCTTGCTTACTCCTATAGCTGTTACGCTTCGGGGCATAGTCGTGCCCTGCTTCGTCTTATAGATATTGTAATATAGAGGATATTCCACGACGGAATGTCATCCATGAAATGGGGGTTTAGGGGTGAAATTCTGAGTCGAATGATACAAGTATGTATAGTTCCCCGATCAACCCCTGGATTATTATTAATATTTCAAAAAATCCACCATTTCACTCGCCTTGAACTCTCCGTTTCTAAAAAAAACTGTCAAACAGATATTCTAGGAAGGTTTTTTCCATTTTCCCAGTCTAATTTTGTACTTTCGGCAAAAACTCGGGCATATTCGTAATCAGCGGAAAATTTTCGATCAAATGCACCCTTTTAATACTCAAAAAACGGAAAAAAAATTTTTTTCGTTCTCCCAGGCCACTTTTCCGGAATCCCAAAAATCACGATATTTCAAAAGGTCGTAGGATGACCTTCTCGTGGGCTATGGGGTTACATTTGGT
>JAPYZI010005561.1:0-18023 GCA_030523105.1 Ophioninae sp. A BG-2022a | reverse complement strand
TATTAAAAGGGTGTATTTGATCGGAAATTTTCCGCTGATTACGAATATGCCCGAGTTTTTGCCGAAAGTGCAAAATTAGACTGGGAAAATGCAAAAAACTTTTCAAAAATATTTTTTTGCCATTTTTCCCTAGAAATTTTGAGTTTTGCGGAAAATAAACAGTATATTCGTGCTCAGGGGATAAAATTACATCGTAAAGGACCTATAAAAAAAATATTAAAAATCAAACATTTTTTTCGATTGTTAGGCAAAATACGTTTTTCACTAAATCATCGATAACTTTTTTCCCTTTGGGATTTGGTACTCCACTTGGTACCAATCTCTTCGTTATAATTTTCTCTTCAAAATGTTTTTTTTTTGCTAATTTTTCCATACATACCCCTTTGCGTTTTTTTTAGCGATTTTTCAAGTGGACTTTCCGGGAAAACTATGCGAGATATCGATACGAATCCAGCGCCATTATTTAAGTTAGGCAAAAACCTTTTCCAAACCGCCCAAATGTATTTCCATAGCCCACGAGAAGCTCACTCCACGACCTTTTGAAATATCGTGATTTTTGAGATTCTGGAAAAGAGGCCAGGGGAAGTGGAAAAAATGTATTTTCCATTTTTAACCACTTAAAAGGGTCTATTCAATCGTAAATTTTCTGCTGATTACGAATATGCCTGAATTTTTGCCGAAAGGCAAAAAGTTGTCTAGGTGGCTGGGAACGGATTCGTCATTTCCTTAAAGGCGACGCCGTTTACGTTTCCGCAGTGAAACGCGAACTCAAATACCTAACCCTTGACACTAACCCTGACCAACCCCACCGCCGTATCAAACTCTCATGTGGACAAGGCCGTCGACCGCCAACTCTTCTTCCTTCACCCTTCCACTTTTCCGCCAGACAGTCGCACCCCAAGAACCATACGCGCTTTATTTCGCTACTGGGTCAACGATACTCCTTGACTAGATCTCGTTTAAAACGAGCAGTTGTTTGGGTTTGTTTGGGTTCAGGTTTCTTCATACCTGTCTTTTCCTCTTAATTCTAATACAAACCCAAACAACCGTAGTTTTGGCTAATTGATTATTTGACGTCTCTTTAAAACAGATTTGTCATCAGTTCTGATCAACTTTGGGTTGTCAACTTTACCGAACTATTGATAACAATTTTTGTCAATTCTAAAACAATATTCGACTGGGCCAATATCAGGTCATGGCAAATTCCGTTTTGAAGTTTGACTCTCTCGTATATTTCTCTTCAACAGCATTTTCGATCTGAACTGTGTTACGAGTTGACCCAACTCAGGGCCATCACGTGACTATGAGAAACTTCAGCCAGAGTCGTCAGACCTCGTGACGCATACGTTTGACCCAGAAGGGAATAAGGATGATCAGCAGGATCGTGGAAACTGTGCACGAATGTCCAATCAAGCTATACCTTCCGAACTATCTGTAGGTACATATATCAGCGATTCGTGTAAATAGGACTGTTACTGTTCGAATTACGAAATGAGGGCATGAAATACGAGTCGTGGTTTTTGGCTTCTGTTACATCAAATGAATACCATTTTTTTTTCTTTTAAGTTTGTTTGGGTTTGTTTGGGTTTATTTGTGGTTGTTTGGGTTTATTTGAGGTCGTTTGGGTTTATTTGGGTTTGTTTAGGTTTATTTGGGTTTGTTTCGGTTTATTTGGGTTTGTTTCGGTTTATTTGGGTTTGTTTCGGTTTATTTGGGTTGCTTGGGTTTGTTGGGTTTATTTGGGTTTGTTTGGGCTTGATTGGGTTTGTTTGGGTTTATTTGGGTTTCTTTAGGTTTATTTGGGTTTGCTTGAGTTTGTTTGGGTTCATTTGAGGTTGTTTGGGTTTATTTGAGGTTGTTTGGGTTTGTTTGGGTTTATTTGGGTTTGTTTAGGTTTATTTGGGTTTGTTTGGATTTATTTGGGTTTGTTTGAGGTTGTTTGGGTTTATTTGAGGTTATTTGGGTTTGTTTGGGTTTATTTGGGTTTATTTGGGTTTGTTTTTCTTTCAAGTTGGGAATATTTCATTGACTTTTTGCAACCATGTCATCGCTTTAAGACACCACTGAACAACATACGGCTGGAAAGTTCAGGTGGCACGTTTAATCAACAGTAGTCTCTTTTAGTCTGGTTTCATTCTCCGACAGACGCATACCCATCAAACTATCGATGAGTATAAACGTCGAAGCGGATGTGGCTGGTCGAGTTCGCCTACATGTTTACCGTCACGTGTCCGTTTAACAGCCAATGCTTGGGCGTCAATGTAGCGCAACATTCGGATCCCCGATGTACACATATCGTTGTTTCCATTAAATCCGGACGAATAAAAGTTATCCGTCTGGAAAGTTGATGTACGCAAGGTTGCTCGTCGCACCGGCTGAATTCAGATCACGGACCAATGGAATATGGAAATCAAAATGGTTGCGTCCAACATTCGTTTGGGCTTGTATAGGTTTGTTTGGGTTTGTTTGGGTTGCTCATCGGCGTGCTGTACGAGATCACGAAAAATTGAAACATGGAAAGCAAAATGGTTATGTTCAACATTCGTTTGGGTTTGCTCATTGCCGAGCTCAATGAGACGACGAACAAATATAACATGGAAAGCAAAATGGTTCCGTCCAACATTTGTTTGGTCTTGTTTGGGTTCTCTTGGGTTGCTCATCGCCATGCTGAATGAGATCACCGAAAATTCGAATATGGAAAGCAAAATTCTTGCGTCCAACATTTACTTGGGTTTGTTTGGGTTACTCGGCAAAACGATTGCGTCCAACGTTTGCAGTTAACACGGGAAAGCACTATCGCCAATCTGTTCTCTTTGGCCGTTTTCCAACGTGATGAAACCCCGATGAAAAATCTCAGAGGTGAGCTCGATCCGCCATAAAGAGGAAGCCGTTGCGTTACCGTTTTTTCACCGATAAGTGACAAATGAACCGTGTTGATGTAACGACGCAAAACCCCAACGCCCACAACTGAATATAGATATCACGCAGACTTTATCCCCTTCTCGTGTGACGCTTCACGCAACTTCCTCACGCTGTAACGGCTTCCCGGTTCATCCGCGTGGCTGAGTGACCTCGGCCTGACTATGCGTAAGACCAAACGCGTTGCGTGTCGTTTTCGTAACGGCCCTTGAACACGTTACATCGATTATCAGCGAGCCGCGATCTTCTCTGTTCAATCTTCGATCAGCCTCGTATTATTTTCACTGGAGTTCGCATCGCTCGACGTTTTGGAGATAACGACAGCAAAACCAACATCCGACTTTGATCATGACCATACGCGTCACTGTAAGCCTATTAAACCCGAACAAACCAATGTTTCATGATGATTACAACCATCCGCTTCGGTGTAACACTCTAAACCCAAACAAGCACAAACAAACCAACATCCAACGTTGACTACAACTATCGCCGTGGCTGCAAGCCAAACAAACCAACATTCGACGTTGATCCGAATCGTTGATCTACCTGTAACAGCCTGTTGACAGTTTAATCAAACTCTCCGGTTGGGACGAGGTACCCTCCCAGCGATTGCAACAAGTCGGCATCTAATTGGGACCTCTGGCTCATCGGCGGTTGGTCGGAGCAACCAATCAACCTTATTCAAAATAGGAACGATCTAAAACTTTCCGTTTCAAGAATCATACAGAGGATATCACGGTTCAACCGGGAGCTAGTTCTGCATGACGCCTGATGTTCATTATCGTCGAGCAAATAAACGCAAGACTCGCCGGATGGGTAAGTATCAAGCTAATGGACTGCTACTTTATTTATCATACGTTCCAAGGAAAACAGCCAACATCCGTGACAACCCCGTTATCCTATCGTCATCGGTGTTCCTCCAAACAACTGAGCCTAAGTCAAGCCAATGAAAGTTCCAGGTTCCGTGTATCCCATATGGAACAATGGGCCTATCGAAGAAAGTAGGTAACTCATAGAACCATAACAGACGTATCGTTATCCAAGGAATAACCAAAGTTGATGTCAGCTCGAAGTGCCCGGACGTTGGAAAGTATTCATCCGGTCGTATCAGGGTCGAGGGAGCCAACTTTCAGCGGCAGAATTTCGCGGGCGATCCAGACGGGATCAATACGACCGTGGCCCTGCCGGGTAATCTTTTGCGAAGAGGCGCCAACCTCGTACCGCGGGATAAGCACAACGACGCGTTAAGAGTTCACCAACACTGAACCGAACGATGCACAGAGACGTCCCTGTCGATAGTTTGACTACCTATTAAACGAGGGGTTGAAAGACGCGGAGTTATTCGATACTCAGGATCAAAGTGCCGGCCTTCGACCTACTAGCAGCGCTGGAGAAGACTGGACATCGAAAATAGGTCGGATATGATGAATTTTGTTGATGGCTGTGAGTTTGTTTGGGCTTGTTTGGGTTAGCAGTGCTGGAGAAGACTGGACATCAAAAATAGGTCGGCTATGATGAATTTTGTTGATGGCTGTGAGTTTGTTTGGGCTTGTTTGGGTTAGCAGTGCTGGAGAAGACTGGACATCAAAAATAGGTTGGGTATGATGAATTTTGTTGATGGCTGTGAGTTTGTTTGGGTTTTGTTTGGGTTAGCAGCGCTGGAGAAGACTGGACATCGAAAAAAGGTCGGAAATGATGAATTTTGTTGATTACTGTAAGCTGTCGTCTCTAACAAGAAACGCGACAGCCATTTAACCGTTAATGGAGTTCTGGAGTTTTATCGGTCTCCCGAGCTCGTGTTTGCTAGTTTTTTAGGTTTCTTCGGTCCAAACTGGATGAGATAGTAGGGTACAAAAAAGTATCGAATCTTTTTGATGTCACCTCAAAGAGGACCACGGGGAGTTTATCCGGGTAAGTTACTGAGGGGTGGCGACACACGGAATCGCCAACCCTTTTTCACCAGGATCCAGGCCAAAGTAGCATTGACGTTGAGAGCCAGGTCACTTTGCAGCGCCAAGCCGGGACTCCCAGCGGAGTTTGGCTAGAGGCTTGCGCGCATCAGCAACCAACCGAGCTGGTGATCAAACGTGCTCCATCCTAGCTCCCATTTTCCTTCTCTCTTCTGTCTTCGCGCATACACGTAAGGCTAGTAGAGAAAACGTTGAAATCGAATTCATCCCCAGGGCCAGGGTCTTGTCCCTGCAGCTTGGCGGGTGAGTACGACGGAGCCTGCGCATCGGGGAGAGCAACCTCAACGGAGAGGGAGGACATCTAGGTCAATGCCTGCTTCCAGGCTGCGCGCAGCCTTCGACGAACCAAATTCAAGGGACGGTATGATCATGGAGTTCTATCAGAGCCGGCTGATCATCCTCCTCGATTGGGTTTCTTTGGGTTTGTTTTGGGTTTGAGCAAAAGCTATTGATCGTATCATCCAAGGGCTTGATGGCTTCATCATTACGATTGATAAATTGGTGGCCTGGGTTCTGCCCATTGACAATTTTTATTCGCCGTTGTTTTTGCCGGTGACGCAGCCATATTTTCTCAATGGACGAAACGTCGGATGCTTCCGACCGAGTTTACGGTGCATACCATGAGGAAATTCATCCGGCCTCCCTCTCCAATCCTGGAAAGTGGGACATCAAATCGATCCTGTACGGCATTCGCACCAACACAAAGACTTTAGGTCGTAACCGTCGCTTGAACACTCGGAGACACCCTCGATTCCCTGGTACAAAACCTCCAGCGGTACTTGCCAAGAAGTATGGGTGTCTTGATTCCGATGTTAACGCGCATTGCTCAGGGGTCATGCGCGATGATGGTTCTTCTTTGTTACCAGCTTCCGGTCATTAGGAAACGCAAGGAAAGTTTTTGGCGCATTGGCAAAGCCATAGACAATTTTCATTGGCGACTGTATCAGCAATTATCGTTAGCAGTTCTGATCAACCAATTTTCATCCATCGTAGTAGCTACGATCCTTCATCCTGGAGGCTTATTAGCTCAGGAAAACAACTCGCACCACAGCTAAATCGGGTCTACGTTTATCAGGTTGTCCAAACTCATCTTGCGCTATTGAGTAACGGTGGATGGAGGACATCGAACGTGGCGTCGCGTGTGGCCCCAGGAGAGTCCTGATAAAAATCGCAGCCCTGTTTAGCGAGGTTGAATCCATTGGAAGGAGCGGTCGATGAGACTTCCGAGGCTATTTTTTTTGTTTGGGTTTCAATTTTATCAGGATTCCTGACTCAAAAATCACAGCGCCGTTTAGCGAGATTGAAAAATTCAGAGTCCTTGAGACTTCCGAGGTCATCATCTTTGTTCCAGTTTGTTTGGGGTTCTCTTTTATCAGGATTCCTGTTAAAAATCAAAGCATCGTTTTTGGATGTTGAAACATTAGGAGTCTACGAGACTTCCAAAGACATCCCCTTTGTTTGGGTTTCGGTATTATCAGGATTCCTGATAAAACTCCGCATTCCCGTTTAGCCAGGTTGAAACCATTAGAAGTATCAGTCGTCGAGACATCCCTAGACCATCCCCTTTGTGGCAAATCGATTGTACTTTCGTTTGCAACCAACTCTCTTCGTCCCTCCGGTCACCGAATGTACCACCTCTCTCTCCCTCTTACCTATACGTACCTACGAACGTGTCTGGGTTGTGCAGCAGTTGGGATGCACACGACTGCACGGGGTAGGAACCGGGGGTGCATGCGCCCTGTGCAACTGGGGCATAGAACCACCCCCGACGACTGCCCCCGTACCCAACCTCCCCCTTCCCTAATCCTACCCCTAACCCAACCTCTACCCCACTTTCCACTTTGCCCAAGAATATCCGAGTCTGACGGTTGAGGGGGTTTGCGCGCTTGCGTGTCGGCAAAAATCCAACACGTGTTGATGCACAAATATAACCGTCCGAGTCTTTGCGTAACCGGTTCGTCGATTTACGGGCTTACGGGTGTGCGTTCGCGACGTCGATGCCCCGCGTACAACCTCGAGGGTAAAGAGTAGACCGTTTCAAAGAGTCTTACCAATACAGACCCTGGCGCTTGGTGGTTGTTGGAGAGGTTGGAGGGTTGGAGCGTTCGGTTGGGCTTCCAGTGGGTTGGGTTGGGTTGGGTCGGGTTGGAGTCGGTGTTGGGGTCGGGGGCAAAAGGCGGACGTTGCACGTAGACACACTTGGATGAGTCGAGGGTGCGCCGGGAGGGCTCACTCGGCTGTGGTTCAATCCCGGCTGGCCAGTCACGATAGACTACGCGAGGGGTGGCTACCCTCGTACACCCTGTCAATGCACCACCAACCGGCAACGTCGTCGAAGCTCGTCGACCCAATTCATGGTACAAGGCTATACCGCGCCAACGAGCCGCCCCGGATATATATTTATATACTTTGGTATATACGCTGTAACGGGTGTATCGAAATTGAATGGACTTCGGGGACCCTTCTATTTCGAGGGTCCAATAATGAGCCGTGAGCTCACTCGATTTTCATCGAAATCACGACACCACTGACAAACATCATTCTTCTATTGGCACTGATGTCGTTATACCGTAGGATTACTGATTTATGTCCGAACGGTCACCCATCCGAGTATAGGCTTGTTACTCACGACAGCGTTAACGAATAATTGATGCTTTATTTTGGTTTCTCTCGGTCCAACCGAGAAAACAATTTTACACGTGTGTTCTTATCGGTATTTGGAAATTACTGGGTTTTCGTTTTGGGTAATTGTGTGGAATTAGGATTTTCGAGGGAGATTTTTATTTTTAACGTATGTTGATTGAATTAGTCGCTAGTCACTAGTCACTAGTCATTAGGCTAGTGATGTTTGGCCTGAAGGCGGTCAGACATTTTTTTTTATTATTGTTTCTATAAGTTACGAGGTTTTCAAGTTTGTTTGGGGTTTGTTTGGGTTTGTTTGGCAGTATAGCCTGCGAAAGTAGATATTTTCAATTATTTCCATAAGTTACGGGGTTTTCAAGTTTGTTTGGGTTTGTTTGAATTGTAGCCTCCGGAGGCAGATATTTTCAATTATTTCCATAAGTTACGGGGTTTTCAAGTTTGTTTGGGTTTGTTTGAATTGTAGCCTCCGGAGGCAGACATTTTTAATTATTTCCATAAGTTACGAGGTTTTCAAGTTTGTTTGGGTTTGTTTGAATTGTAGCCTCCAGAGGCAGACATTTTCAATTATTTCCATAAGTCACGACGTTTTCAAGTTTCTTCAGGTTTGTTTGGGTTTGTTTAGAGTGTAGCGTGCGGAATCAATTTCCAATTATTTCCATACCTTACGAGGTTTTCCAGTCTGTTTGGGTTTGTTTGGGTTTGTTTTTTTTTTTCTACATATTTTTCTTTTTTCCCCGTTGGAGAATTGGTACGTCAGCTGCGCGAGGAGGATGCGCGTTTCGATGTCCCCCGGAGTTCGTACGCCTCGACGCGTCACACTTCGCGTATATAATAATAATAATAATAATAATAATAATAATAATAATAATCCGTGTATACTCGCATTTTATGATTAATGCAAGCGTTAAGCGAGCAAAGCCTGAACGCGAGCCAAGATATTTGGTTGGTTGGTGCGCTGTTTACCATGCGGAGGCGAGCCCGAGAGAGAAAGGAGACGGGACGAGCAAACGGGAATGTCGAGTGAAAAAGCGTGTACGGAAAATATATGAAAGGTGTCCGTTTTCGCGTCGGGACGCAACGGAGCGCGTTGACGCGGCCACATGCAAATATACATGACGCATGGATCTTTTGAACCCGTTTTATCAATTTAACGACGAGTACGAGGACGTCTCGATGATTTTGAGGACATAAATTTTTTTTTCTTCAATTTTTATCAAAATTATTTTTTATACCGGACCTCCCTCGAAATCCTCAAAATCGCATCAACCCACGCATTTTTTTTTTTTTTTACACGCGTATAAACGGTACAGTAAAAACCCGATTTAGGTCTGCACTCGGATTGAAACGAGTTCCGAAAGCCCCGTGACGAACCCTTCGTTTTCGGGGGAAACTATCATTTACGTTTTACTAAATTTTAAAGCCATTTTAAACTAGTTTTAAATAGGAAAAACGAAGTTGGAGCTAGTTTTATCTAGGGTGAACGAGATAAAAATTGGGTCTTTCTGGGGAAAATGAAATTAGAACTAGTTTTTAATAATAATAAAAAAAAGAAGAAGTTTGAACGAGTATTCACTCGAAAAAATTAAATGGAAGTTATTTTAACAATAACTTCAGTTTAATTTTTTTAATTGAAGTTACTGTAAAAATAACTAGTTTTAAGTAGGAAAAACGAAGTTTAAGTGAATTTTAACTAGGCAAAACGAAGATAAGAACCAGTTGTAATTAAAAAAAAAAGGTAGCTCAACTCAGTTTTAACTGGGAAAAAAGAATTTAAAATCAATTTTTATCGGAAAAAACGAAGTTCAAATTAATTTTAACTACATAAATTGAAGTTTAAATTAATTTTAACTACATAAGTTAAAGTTTAAATTAATTTTAACTATATAAATTAAAGTTTAAATTAATTTTAACTACATAAATTAAAGTTTCAATTAATTTTAACTACATAAATTAAAGTTTAAATTAATTGTAACTAGAAAAACGAAGTTCGAATTAACTTTAATTGGTAAAAACAAAGTTTAAATCAGTTTTAACTAGAAAAACGAAGCTCGGAGGAACTTTAATCAGGAAAAACAAGGAACCAGCTTTCACGAATGAGTCAAGGGTGTTTTAAAGTGCTCTTCACAGAGGCGAGCAGAGTCAAACAATTATTGGGAATCGTTCTCTACTGGCGGGTATCAGTTGCGAACTTTGATTGATTTTCCTTTCATTTAGCTTTTACCTCCTACATGAACAGTTTCGACGGACTCGTCGTTCCCTCGAAATTAGGTTTTTCCAAGGAAAAACTTTGAAAAGTTTTTCAACTTTAACGGTGAGAACAATTTTTTTTTTTTTTTTTTTTTAACGATCTCGCGATCGAACCGAAATCGGGCTTTGACTGTAACAGGGTGTATATTCGTAACGCGAATTTTGCGAGACCATCAATTTTCTCGGTGATGACGATGGCGAATGCACCGAATTCAGTTCGCGGCTATGAGTCCGGGGCTTATAAGCGCTAAATCACTCGAGAGCCGCATAAACATGCCAGAAATATCTACATCGCAGAGATAAGCGAGCAGCAAAGGGAGATCCGGGGGAAAAGAGAAACAGAGAGAAAGACAGAGAGAGAGACGGAAAGAACGGATAAATTTTGGACGAAACGTTCCGAAGATTTCCGAAACGAATTACAAAAAAAAAAAAACGACAAAAAACAAATAAAAAAAAAAAAAAAAAAAAAAAAAAAAAAAAAAAAAAAAAAAAAAAAAAAAAAAAAAAAAAAAAAAAACAAAAATCGAGCGTGCTTGAAATTTTTCAAAAAGACGATAATTCGAGACCGAAGTTTTTAACCATTCATACTGGAGAACTACTTGATTTTTCACATTCTTTAAAAACCAAATCTCTGTTTATCTTCGAAATCGTTTTTCTAAACGTTGATACTTTTTTTTTTATTAATTTTCAACATTTTTATCGTTGTTGCTATAATTGCGCATATATAAATTATAAATTACTATCAATATTATTGATAAATTATTTATCAATAATATTGATAGTAATTTATCTAATTTATCAATATAATAATAATTATTATTATTTATAATAATTTGTATTAGATTAATGTATTTTTAATATTCCTACTGATATTATTTTTAAAACAAGATTATTATTTTCGACAACGTTTTTCTAATAAGATGTTACTGACAATAATAATCTATTTTTTAATAATAATAATAAAAACAGGATTCAAAAGTCCATTAATCCAATATAATTAAAGATATAAAATACTCATAATAAGAAATACTTTGTTAATAACAATAACAATAATAATTAATGTTTCATGTCGTTAATTATGTTTTACTAATATAATGATTGATAATGATATATATATATATCATTTTTTTATATACGATTGACAATAATATATATTTATACAATGATATTTTTATGTATTATTATTATTATTGTTGTTATTGTTGTTGTCGTTTTTTGGGTTTGTTTGGGTTCGGGATAATCAAGTATTCCAATAAATGACGCTCAGCTCGTTCTCGCATCGAAAAAAAAAAAGAAAAAAAAAAAAAAAATAGAAAATGGTGAACGCACTCTCGCGGTAGTCTCTGGTCGTAAACACCTACAACCGCGCGAGTACGCAGCGGGGTCGTTGACGCGAAAATTCCAGTTTAATTCGCGGTTGTTTCATCGCCCGAGAAGGATCGCTGATTAGTCAAAAAATTGGGTCAAACGTGAGAACGAAAAGCAACGAAATTGACGAAAAAAAAAAAAAAAAAAAACTTATAGAAAAAGCTTATAGACAAACGTGAGAAAAAAATAGATAGAGAGAGAGAGATAGAGAGAGAGAGACGGTAAAGAATAAAAATGTTGACGAGAGACCAATCGTTTTTCTTATTTTCGTGTTTGTTTTTTTCTTTTTTCAATCCTTCGTTATTGCGCATGCGCAGAGGCTCGAAGCGTTTTTCAAGGTCGTCCGTAAATAAAACGTTTCTTCTATTTATCTCGAGTCGCTGGTCGGTTTTCTCGCTCTTATTTTCTCCGGTAAGAGAATTCTAGTGGTGGAACTTGTGTTCTCCAAGGCTCCCCCCCCCGCACCCCCCGCCGCCTCCTTTTAGTCTGGTAACACATTTCTATCTCTCTCTCTCTCTCTCTCTCTCTCTCTCTCTCTCTCCATCGCGGTCTTTGCTCAAGCATCCCGGTTCCCTCGACAAGACGAAGACGAGACAAGAGCAATGGACGTCGTAAGCCCAACGGAGATCACGAATATGCATGCGCGCTTAAAGTGACGAGAGGGAAAGAAAGAGAGAGAGAGAGAGAGAGAGAGAGAGACAGGTGATACAGAAGGCCAAGTAAAATAAAGATATATCTTGGCAACGTGTAGTCTTCACTCCACTGACCTGCACGGTTTACATTTTCCCGATACATGTGTGTACATGTATTTATATGTACTTGTTTATGTATGTGCACGCATATGTACACGTATATGTATGTACTATAATAATGTAACAATAATAATAACAATCGTAATCATCATTATTGCTGTTGGGATTATTACGTTAACCAAACAACAACAACAATAAGATCAACAACAACAACAACAACAACAACAACAACAACAACAACAACAACAACAACAACAACAATAATAATCATTATTATTATTATTATTATTATTATTATTATTATTATTATTATTATTATTATTATTATTATTATTATAAATTATTATTATTATTATTAACCCAAACAACAACAATAATAATAATCATTATTATTATTATTATTATTATTATTATTGTTGTTGTTGTTGTTGTTGTTGTTGTTGTTATTGTGTTATTACGTAAATTAAACGATAATATTAATAATCGTTAATTTAAAAAAAAAATTAAAATTCGAAACCAAACAAACCCAAACAATCGTAATTTTCATCGTTATTGTTATTGTCATTACCTAAATCAAACGATAATAATTACAATTGTTGATTAAAAGTTGAAGTACAAAAAATCGAACAAACCCAAACAATTATCATCATTATTATTATTATTATTATTGTTGTTGTTGTTGTGTTATTATTATTACGTAAATCAAACGATAATATTAATAATCATTAATTTAAAAAAAATTAAAATTCGAAACCAAACAAACCCAAACAATCATCATCATTACGTTTTTTAAAACCAAAAAAAAACTCAATATTTGTATACACGTACATACAAAATTGTAATAATTTTCAATGCATAATGTACACAATTTTTTATGCATTTAATTTTATAATTTAATTATCCAATAATTAATTACTATTATTATTATTATTATTATTAAATTGCAACGCGATAATGTTTATTGCTGCATTTTTAAAGTGCAAACCTTTAATCGAAATGAAAAAAAAGACAGCTCGTTTCGATGCACGTGAAACGCAACTCACGAGCTATCTCGAATAAGAAAAAAAAAATCGATCGATTCGAATCCATCCAATTGATTTTAAATCGAACAATTTTAATCGGACTAATCGTCATTGCCGAATAAAATTGTTTTCGCAAATCGTATTTGAAGGTGAATCGTGTCGACGAAAGTCCTCGCTCAAGTTCGATCGATTTTGTTAAATCAAGCGTGCAACAATGGCCGTTGAAGGAAACGAACGATTCCGTAAATTTATACATTCGTATATTAATCGGTATAATTTTGTCGATGGTGCGCGCGCAGCCTTGACCCGTCGCGCTCACTCGTCAAAATTTTACAATTCCTCGGATCGACTATTCGAGCCACCGCTTTGTCCTCACTCTCCATTCTCACCGTTTTCCATACGATCTGCAAAGTTGCGAAATTCGATTTTTTTTTTTTTTTTTACTTTTCAGTAACCTCCGAGACGTCTTTCGATCGTCGATCGAATTCCGATTTCTCGCAGTGTAGACGATCGATACTTGTTTAAAAATATATTTCTTTAATTGATCATAATTAATTATTAATAGTTATTATTATTATTATTATTATTATTTACCGCCGTGAGGAACCAATCATTGTTATTATTTTTATTATTAATCATCATCGTTATTATTATTAATACTATTGGCATATTGAATATTTATTTTCTGATTTATATTTTTTACAATTAATTTATTATTATTTTTATTAGTAATTATAATAATTAATGTACGTTTGGGTTTGCCTGGTTCGGTAAATTCTTATAAAACATGTGAAAATAAAAAATTAAATAATGTAAAATTATGATTATAATAATTATTGACAATATGACTTGTCAATTAAATTAAAATAATTAATTGTACGAATATCATTGATTAATTAAATACTAATATTATACAGATCCTTGTCATCAATTATTTATTTCTCAGTGTAATAATAATATTGATAAATAATAAATAATACAAATGTTATTAAATATTTAAACAATAATAGAAAATATATTCCAATTGTTTAATATTTGAAAATTGACTGCATCAAGAAAATATAATTTTTCCAATAAAAAAAAATATATATACGTACTGAAATAGTAATAATATTAATAATAAATAAATTCAAAAAAAGATTAATACAAAAAAATACTAATAAATAACGGAAAGAAGAAAAAAAACTTTACGTAGTCAGAAAAAAAGGAACGTTGGGATATAAAAAAAAAAAAGTTTGTGATTTGTATTTGCAACGGACGGTCGACGAGCTAAAACTCGATTAAAAAACATTTTTTTCCCGGGCATTTTCCCAGACGAAAGCCAAGTGCGAGGGTAGAAAGGTGAAGTTAACAACGACTTTACGCATAAAGTTAACGAGGTTTTGTACTTTCCCGTCTTTATTTCACTTCGGCTATTCGTCATCGCTGCTTTAATGAGCCACTTGAATTTTCCGACCTGCCGAGAACTTTTATTCTCGCGGGACACTCCTTCCAGACTTTTTTTTTCCCCCCTCCCCCCCCCCCCCCCGCCTTTCCGTCCAATGAAAATTCATTCGTGCGTTATCTCGTTACAATTCATTAAAAAAAAAGAAAAAAAAATCAAATCGCGTTTAACATCGCTTTCTATATTGTTTGTTTGGGTTTGTTTTTTTTTTTGTTTTTTTTTTTCATTTCGTAACAATAACAATTATTTTATTATTTTTAATATTATTAATATTATTATTAATGAATGATATTACTTAGAGTGTAATTAAAAATATAGTTTAAATTATTAATAAACAAATGCACGAATATCTATGATAATTAAAATAACAATAATGATAAAAAAAATTGAGACACTGATTAGTTTTAACGATAATTATCGTTTGGGTTGTATAACAATTTTATTTCAATTTAATTAAATGGTTATTTAAAATGTGATCTTTGAATCAAATTAACTCAACATTAATTAAATTCAAATTAAATCAAATTAATTACAAATTCATTTAGTTCGAAAGTTTAAAAACGAAATTTCAACCTCGAAATTAAATTAACTAAAAATCAATTAAACTTAAATTAATATAAATAAAAATGTTCGTCGAAATAAAAGAAAACTTTCGGCTAATTCAAAATTAAACGAAACATTTAACAAAATGAAGATACAAAATTTAATAAAGTAATATAACTAAATAGTAATGAAACAAAAATACAAAAAAAAAAAAATTTTATCTGCTAATCTAAAATAATTTTTAATTAATTTAAATAAAATCATAAAATAAAATTAAAAGCGGTTATCCATATATTTGTTGTGTTAATATTTAGTTATTACTTTATTAAATTTTGTATCTTTATTTAGTCCAAAATTTTATTTTATTCTAAATTTACTGCAATTTTTTTTTTAATTATGGCGTAATAAAATCACCATCATCATGATCATCATCTCTCTCTCTCTCTCTTTCCATCTCTCTCCGTCTATGCATCTCGCAAATAGGAATTCGGCGAGACACAACTATTCGCGATTTCGCGAGTCGAGACGTCCCCCTCGAGGATGGCCGAGCGACCAACTCACCATCGCCGATTCTCTCTCTCTTTCTCTCTCGTGATTCGCGCTCGCCTTCCCCTCGAAATAGCACGTAACGTGGACATATTTAGCTCGTGCATCGCCGCTCCCCCCCCGCCCCCCCTCCCCCCCCCCCCCCCCCCCCCCCTCCCGCCCGACGGGCCCCCTCATCCCATCGTCCCGTCCACCAACGCCAAGAGTCGGCACTGCCGATTGCCACGAGACGAACAGAGTTCTCTCGGAACCCGCGTCATTCTTCTCCACCCCGAGCGGGAGTGTATACAGGGTGTCCGAAAAGTCGCCTCCGTTCTTCCCGAGAAATCGTAGTGGACACAATTTTGAGTAAAAAAGTTGGAACGATGTACCACGCGAAAACCAATCGTTTTCGAGTTATTGAAGATTTTATGATCCGATATAGATTTTATTGTTATTTTAATTAATTTATTTTATTTTAATTGATTGAATTGATTGAATTAATTTATTGGTTATTATCTGAGATCATTAATTTTATTTTCATTAATTGATTTCATTGAATTCATTTATTGGTTATTATCTGAGTGAATTTAATTGATTTTAATTAATTGATTTCATTGAATTCATTTATTGGTTATTATCTACATTAATTATTTTATTAAATTACTTAATTGGTTATTATCTGAATTGATTATCTAATTCCAATCAGTTGATTTGATTTCGTAACTGAATTTGATTATTATTTAAATTAATTATAGATTCGATGATTTTATATATACACTTTGCCTTTTTTTTTTTAAATCTTTGAATGGAAAGGTCATTCAATTTAGTGTCATTCAAATTTATTTTTGTAGATATCGTAGTCATAAGTAAAAAAATGTATACTAGCCAGTTAGCGAATTGCAAAATAAATAAATCAATCAATGAATCAATTCCCAAAAATGATGATGACGATGACGATGATGAGTAAAGAAATTTCGGGCGATATAAAGCTAAACGAAAATGCTTACAAAATGAAAAAAAAATTATTTAAAAAAATAATAACAAAATAATAATATAACAAAAATACAAAAAAGCACAATTATCACTAAAATAACAAAAAAAAATTCAAAAATGTTAAAAAAATATACAGTTTTACGACAAGACTTGACTAAAATTAGAACAATTCTTAATGCAAACTAAAGTTTAATAAATAAATAAGTAAAAAATAATAAAAAATAAATGAACATCTGAAAAGTAAAAGTAACTATAAATACTGATGTAATTTGAATAATGAGAAACAAGAATAAAGAGTGAGAGGGCAATGCCGAGCGCTAAATAAACTGCAGCATGCATCTTCTTGGCGTGCACAGTGAGGAGACCGCCGAGCGAGCGGCGAGGGCGCAGCTGCTCAAACAAGGCTCGTCGGCTCGACGAGTGAGTGAGCGACCGACCGACCGATGATCCCACCTATTCGATCATCATGGTCATCATCATCATCATCATCATCATCATCATCATCTTCATCATCATCATCATGATCGCGGATCGCCGTCGTCGTGACGACCAACCGAATAATTAATAAGAAAGGAGGGACTGGGAAAGAGCGTTTATCACACCACCGATCGTCGAGTTGAAGGTTATACAGGGCTCCTGACGTTTCTTTATTTACGGCGGTTTCTCTTTCCTCGGCAGGTGGACGCGAACGGCACCGTGGAAAGCTCAATGTTTTTTTTTTATTCGTTCTTTTCTATAGTCCCGTTCGTTTGCCTTTTTGTATGGGTTTGTTTGGGTTTGTTTGGATTATTGTACGGGGGTCGTTTGGATTTGTTTGGGTTCGTTTGGGTTTGTTTGGGTTTGTTTGGATTATTATACGGAGGTCGTTTGGATTTGTTTGGGTTACTATATGGGTTTTTTTGGGTTATAAAATGGGTTCGTTTGGGTATTTGTTTGGGTTATACGGATTCGTTTCGATTATTATATGGATTGTTTGGGTTGTTATATTGGTTTGTTTGGATTTTTCTTCGATTATTATATGAGTTAAATTGGGTATTTGTTTGGGTTTGTTTGGGTTCGTTTGAATTATTATAGGGGGGTCGTTTGGATTTGTTTGGGTTACTATATGGGTTTGTTTGAGTTAATAAATCGGTTCGTTTGGGTATTTGTTTGGGTAATTATATGGATTCGTTTGGGTTTGTTTGGGTTATTATATGGATTCGTTTGGGTTTGTTTGGGTTATGATATTGGTTTGTTTGGATTTTTCTTCGATTATTATATGGCTTCGTTTGGGTTTGTTTGGATTATTGTTTGGGTTTGTTTGGGTTATTATATTACTTCGTTTAGGTTTTTTTCGGTTATTATATGAATTCAATTGGGTATTTTTTTGGGTTATTATATAGGTTTGTTTGGGTTTGTTTGGATTATTATTTACAGTATTGTATAGGTCCGTTAGGGTTTGTTTGGGTTATTATATAAGTTCGTTTCAATTGGCTTGGATCAATATATGGATTCGTTTGGGTTCGTTTGGGTTTGTTTGGGTTTGTTTAGATCTGAATTCATTTTCTTTAGGTTTATCTGATCTTGTTTGGGCTTGTTTGGGATTGTTTGGGCC